>CABFWB010009733.1:0-11811 GCA_902151455.1 Timema bartmani | reverse complement strand
CCGCACCGCACCGCACCGCAAAAGTGCGGAGCAATGCTCTCTCGACGATTCGTCCGCGTCGGTGCGGGGCGGACTTGTGTAGCCACTTACATTTAAAAACATGGAAACACGGAAAAATGCGGTGCGGCTTCGTGTAGCCGGTTCTTTCTTTATAAGGTCTAGCTGATCCCGTAAATTAGTTTGGAGCACTATCGCTAGGAGCAATATGCAATACGCATGCGTGGACGTGAAGTTAATAGAAAAGGAAGTGTGTAATCTATGTAAGACTCGCCATTAATGTTTTGTTGGCAATTTTTCATTTATTTTAAAGAAGGAGTTTAGCTAGATTTTAAATGTTATAACGTGGTTTATTTAAAAATTAATGATTGCATTTGAAATAGGAATTGATTAATTAACATTCCGCAATAGAAAATGCGTTGTGTTCCAAGTGTAACGTCCCACTTCTAATCTTTTAGTTCACGGCACTAACGCCGTGAGCGTTAGCGATGTGGTTCTACTTGCCATCAAAGTGTGGCGTTTCTATACTTATCCCTTTTCTATGGTAAAAATTGAAGACTATAGTTGTGCGCATGTGCATATATTTAAATTTTCCCTCCCCCTTTACAGCGTAGCTTTACGTACATGTAGCTTTTTAGCATGTTAAGGTTGCCGTGTTTATACCTTAAAAGTTTTTTTGTTTGACCCGAGAGAAACTTTCGAGAGGCCCATGGGGCTACTGTTCGTTTATTTTCTATTTGTGTTTATTAATGTAAAGATGTGATGTTTAGTAAATATATTCTTATAAACAAACAAACAGACAGACATAAATGTAAATACATCCTGCCTGTGGTTAGCGATACGAGACGAAACCTTTTACCGTTCTCTTATTACATTCACGTATCGACTACAGCGCTTGGTGGTTGAAAGTGTCACCAACGTCGGGTCTGCTGTATTTTTATTTAGCACCGCGTCCTACTACCCGTTCGGGTTATACGCTTATATACTAATTACGTTAATGGTTTTAGGGATTAGAAAGGTTATGTTTAGAGGAAGTGTACCTGCATTTGCGTGGAGGGTGAGAGGAAAACAATTTTGGTAAAACCATCCTCGGTACACCTGACCGAGATTCGAACCTTGATCTCCCCGTAATCTGCATCTGCATTCTAGCTAACCACTGCGGAAAAAAAACAACACATACGAATGAAAATGTTCGACTCTTGTCGTCGGTAACAGCTATTTATTTCATTGGTTTCTGACGTCACTTATAAATGGCGTGAACTTGTTATTTTTAAGAACCTCAAGCCGACGCTTTTATGCCCTGGTATGAGAGTGTGCAATAGCCCTCCTCCTCTTGTACCCTCGTGAAACTGAATCCTAGAAATGTGTTTGGAGCATGGGCACCCATAAATGGAAAATTCAAAATTGTGTATTTGGAATTTGGCTGCAATTTGCTACTAACAACTTTGAATCATCAATATCCGAGCTAACAGATAAAAAATATACAGCGTAGATTTCCTCCCATTCCCTCTTTGTCAGCTTTCTTTTCATTTTGTTCTGTTAAATAAAATTTGGAAAAATAAATGGTTTATTTTCAATAGGCTCAACTACAACTAAATTTATTTGTTCTTAATATTTCAGAAATTTTGTTGTCATTGTGAAAATTATCTCATGAAACTCATAGCTCAGAATTTATGTTCAGATGCTCTAAAATTCCCTCCCACAAAGTTAAATTCCTGAAATTTTCCCTCTAGGAGGGGGTTGTTGATACCACACCTCCGGCAGAACTCAAATCTCCCCTCCCGTTTGTAAAACCCACATGGGTACCCTTGTGTCTGGGTACGGTACACGTGCACGACACAATTTGGCAATATTATTAATGCAATTACAAGATAACAAAGTAATTAATTCTATTTTCGAGGTTGTTATCAGTGGTCTCTAAGGTTACGTCTAGATTGTTTTAATGAATCAAGTTGGATGTAGGTGAAAGATTATAATTATCTTATTAAGTTAGTTGATAAGGGCGAGGAAGTGTAGCAACAATGGTATGACGTGATTTATTACTCTCCGCAGGGCTGCACTTAGCAGACGTAGAGGGGGGTGGGGGCTGGGCAAACTTCGTTTGGGGGAGGGGGAGCCGTTACTCTACCCCCCAAAAAATTATATTTTTATCACCACGTCTTTACTACTCATTCGGATTATACGTTTATGTATTAATTAAACAAATGATTTTAGGGATGAGGAAGGCTATATTTAGGGGAAGTGTACCCACATTTGAATAAAGAGAGAGCGGAAAACAATTTTGGAAAAAAACCACCCTCAATACACCAGAACGAGATTCTAACCTCGATCTCCCCGTCGTCAGCTGTGTGATGTACCGAATTTTAAACCTTATGTTGTTTCGAAAAGGATGAGACCGCAGTTTTAATATTTTATTTGCATTTTATATTTAAATTCGGGGATTCTCTTTATTTTATAATATTATTTTTAATCATTCATTTGCATTTTAGAATATTTAAGCCCTTCGGGCAATTTGGAAGGCAATACATTTATTTTATTTTAAATGTGCTTACTGGGTGCGTTGGACGATGAAACCAAAACGAAAAGAGCTGATCTTGTCCTTAGTTTTCGTTGTAAAATAAATACATCTTTTCCTTAGTACGGAGCGGTTGCATTGTCCAGCCAACCAGAGAGCCAGAATTCAAACTATTCTCATGTGATAGGTCGATATTGTCAGTCCACTCTGGTGCACAATTGTTGATGTCATCAGAATTTGAAAAATACACGAGGGAGGAACCAACTCTCACTGTTACACAAGAGAGAGAATCGCAGTGACTGGGATGGCGACAAGATGTGTGTTGCTTGTTGCCACATATTAATTATGTTATAGTGTACAGTAATTAGGGTAGAGGCGGGTCACTTGTACAAGCTTAAGTTGTAAATTGTTATAGTAATATCGTAATAAGGAATACGTAATAGTAATAAATTAACATAAAAGTGATCAAAGTATATTTATTGTGTAAGTGGGAACTTCCTTATACCATAATCGCGTCGATAAGAGAAGCTGAGCTAGCCAGGGACAGATGTTAAGATTATGTCGGCTTTACGTAGAGTTCTGTAGTTGGCGAACCAACGAGAGACATTCGTAGGATATTATAAATTGGCGAGCCATCTTGGGGATCTTTGGAATTTCATAATTGGAGCCCAACAGGGGGGCTTTCAGCATTTAGAAGCCTCATTTAGAATATTATAAATTGACACCAGACGAGGAGCCTCACTCGTGTTTTATAGCAGTCTTAATTAGTCTATTGCGAGAATAGTGCGTTAGACCTCGCGGCCACCAATAGTGATAAAAAAAAGTTAATTTTGGTTTAATTTTATTACAGTAGTTTGCATCTATATACCAATTTTCAGCCTTACAAGGTTTCAGGGAAATGCCCTGATATAATATAATAATTAATGCTAGAAGCAGTGTTTATATATAAGGGTTGATTTCTCCCCAACCCTTTATTTGATTTTCTCCCCCCAACAAACTTGATCTGTATAAAGGTGTAAAGAACAACTGTGCCAAGTTTGAATTAAATCGGTTGATCCGTTCAAAAGCTATCGTGAGACATATCCCTCACAGACAGACAAATGCAAATCGGTGGAGTTAAAACGGAGAACGCGCTTCACTTGTTCAATAAACCAAACCAAATCACATTATTATGTTTTTAATGGTTTTTACACTCTTGACAATATTTGTTAGCTCGCCTATTCAGGGAGCCTGCTACACGAGCGCGCAATTAGAAATTTCCCACCCCAACTTGTGTTTTCCCTTCAGTCACCTAAGCAAGCTTGGAACATACCAAACCACGGGGCCCTGTGCGGCCGCACCATTTTATAACCCCTAAGGACGCCTTGTTTGATTGGTATTGCAAACTATTGGAATTAAACTGGGTATAGTATTAGCATTCATGTTGGTCGATAGGGCTCTTGGATATATATCCAGGTTTCATTATGAATGTATAGAGAAGATGGACGATAGGACACCTGGATATATATATATATATATCCGAGTTACATTATGATTGTATAGACAAGTTGGACGATAGGGCTCCTGGATATATAACCAAGTTACATTATGATTGTATAGACAAATTGGACAGTAGGGCTCTTGGATATATATCCGAGTTACATTATGATTGTATAGATAAGTTGGACGATAGGGTCCCAGGAGCGTGTGTTGGTTAAGTCGTAGATGTCCAAGTCCCGAATGACGCGCGAACAAGTTTTTTAATAGAAATATCATCTGTAAATAGAACCACGTCATTTTAGAAATTGGCCCGCGACCACTCGACAACCCCGTTTCTCTGGCGTCTATCTCTTTACCGGGTGAAGTAAGGAACATGTGGATTATTGTACTTTTCAGAGGGAAAATGTAAACTTTTAAACTATGTTTGCAAGTCTATATATGTATAGTCATAGAACATAGTTTTGTGTTCATTCCAGTAAACAACAAACTCGTGGATTGTTAAAGGTTCTGTCAATATTTAACCTAAGCGCAACATCTTATTGACGATATCTCATCTACCTAGAAAGCCTTCCTTAACAGCCACTATGTGGACCTGTGACAACAAGATTCTGATCGATTAAGGACGGATGTGACGTATGTCTTATATGGCGCATATTTAGTGTCGGACTATCACGTATTGTCTGCGTCAGATGACACTAAACGCGTGGTCAACTGTTTGCTTTGTGTTCCGCGCGCATTCAGTTCAAGAAGCCGTCACTAACAGTTGAAGTCAGAGACCTGTTTGTTCAGACGAGCCTTTGTTTATTCATGCGACGTGACCCGCCATCACGAGATCGAATCTCCCATGCGTCGAGTTTCGACACCACTCTCAGCGCTTGCCGTGTCTATGATAGGTACTAAATTTGAAATCGGCCTCATGGGCGGTCCGTCCGAATTTAAAATTTATTGCAGGATTTAACTTAAGGTGGGGTTTAAAGGGACACGAGAAAAGGCGGTCACCATGGGAAGAAAATTAAACTCTAATGTTTGTACTGGAACAATATTTTATTTATTTTGTTCAAAAAATGTTTTGTCATAAAAACTGCAAAAAACACTGGCCTTTTCTCGTGTCCCCCTCCATTACACCTAAACAGCCCGAGTTTTATTTTCAAGTTTGGTTTTATCATACTCGGAATCAATAATTAAAACTTTCCACCCAATCAAAACCAAGCATAAACATTGTGAGATGAAATGGAGGACTTACAGTTTAACGTGGGATCCGAACCACGGTGGAGGCCTGGCATTCCTCACATTCACAAGATGTGATTAATACATGTCTTGTCAGAGGTGAAGGAAGGGTTTGGCATTCAGATAAATCTGTGCCGGAACCGAGGATTAAACCCCGGACCCCCAGCACAGAGGTCTGACACCCTGTCCCTAAACCGTCAGGTCACCGTTTGAATCTTGATCGCACGAACAGGTTTTCAATTTGGTTTTCCCATACAAATAATATATATATATTTATTTAAAAATGCATGTTTTTCAATTATAAAACATTAGCATCATTTAACGCAATTTTTACCCGCTTCGGTGATCTAGCAATAGATTAGACTGCCGCTTATGGGAAGATCAGGGTTTGAATCCCGGTCGGATGTACTGAAGGCTGAGGGTAATTTTTCCTAAATCGGTTACCACTCTCCTTCCACGCGGATGTGGGTACACTTACTCAAAATCCAACCTTCCTCATCCCTAGCATATTATCGTAATTAGTACGTATGCGTGTAAGCCGAACGGGTACTAAGACGCAATAACAATTGTGAGATGAAATGGAGGACTTACAGTTTAACGTGGGATCCGAACCACGGTGGAGGCCTGGCATTCCTCACATTCACAAGATGTGATTAATACATGTCTTGTCAGAGGTGAAGGAAGGGTTTGGCATTCAGATAAATCTGTGCCGGAACCGAGGATTAAACCCCGGACCCCCAGCACAGAGGTCTGACACCCTGTCCCTAAACCGTCAGGTCACCGTTTGAATCTTGATCGCACGAACAGGTTTTCAATTTGGTTTTCCCATACAAATAATATATATATATTTATTTAAAAATGCATGTTTTTCAATTATAAAACATTAGCATCATTTAACGCAATTTTTACCCGCTTCGGTGATCTAGCAATAGATTAGACTGCCGCTTATGGGAAGATCAGGGTTTGAATCCCGGTCGGATGTACTGAAGGCTGAGGGTAATTTTTCCTAAATCGGTTACCACTCTCCTTCCACGCGGATGTGGGTACACTTACTCAAAATCCAACCTTCCTCATCCCTAGCATATTATCGTAATTAGTACGTATGCGTGTAAGCCGAACGGGTACTAAGACGCAATAACAANGTAAGCCGAACGGGTACTAAGACGCAATAAAAAAAAAAACAGCAATTTTTAAAAATGTCGATTGGGTTTAAAAGTTACATAGGGGAGGGACATATAAATATTCTGAAAAAGATGTGAAAATTCCGAGAATTTTGACATCGGAGATGGTTTGTTGTCACTAGAGACAATCAATAGTAACAGAGGGACTGAGGAATGGGCTTAAAGTTGGGGTTTTATCTGGTTTGGCCGGGAGACGCCGTCCAGTGAGAACCGGTTCTTCGTTCCCTTCCTTTGCCAACAGCGTCACGACGCCGGCAGCGCCAGACTTGCTGGACCAACGGAAAGCGTCTCTGATCCAAATAGACGAGAACAGTGTGTGGGCTTTATTTACAACATTCCTGTGGCGAACTTTTCGTTGTTTTCAGGAGAGCTTTGTACACCTCTCCTTGTCTCACAGCTTTCCCCCTTTCTCCTTGTCTCACAGCATTTTACCCCGTTCCCTTCCTCACAGCATTTTACTTCTATTCTTGTCTCACATAATTTGCCCTCTTTCCTTGTCTCACAACATTTTACCTCTAACCTTGTCTCACAACGTTTTAACTCTCTTCTTGTCTCACAGCGTTGAAAGCAATCCAAACACTCAAATAGCGTTTTAAAAACTTAGTTCCATATTTCGCCGCTAAAAAACGCTGGTACTCTGGTGTAACTGTTGAGGGAAAGCAGAAAGGCGTCCACAAAATCTCCTCTTCGTCCTTTCCTTCAAGATCACGTGTGGTTGTGAGATGATGGAAAGGAACATAATTATACTACAGTTGGAAAACATGAACTATCCTAATGGATTTATTAAAAAAATAAAAGCATCAGTTTTATTCTTTGAGCTGGTGGCTTCTTGGATAACACATACATTCGACAGTCTAAAACAATTATAAATCAATAAAAAGTTTTGTTTAAATGGCGATATTAGTTAAAAATTGCCGTTAACGTGCTAAAAATTAGATACTTTTTTTTACTGATTTTGACCTATTTTTTTATATTTTTAAAACATTGATAGATCTACTTTAGAGGATACATTTTTTGGTAGTTAAGTTACGTTATAATATTAAAATGAATGGAGTTCAAGGGGTTGATTGTAGATCCATAATCTAGACTCTTTGAGGACCCAGGCGGTACCCCTAACCAAGCAGGAGATAAGGGTTTGTTTAGGAAGGGTGTTGTCATGGCAATGCTCCCCCCCTCCCTCCCACACTTTACCAGGGGGGAGGGGGAGGGGGTGGGGGCTACAGCTCTAGGATATCCTCATGTCGTATTTTGGGGACCAGATGTATCGGTTTGTGAAGAGATGTGATGTGGGGTATAAACTGATCGTTCTGCGGCCGCCGTGCAAGGTTAGCGTTGCTTAGTAAACAGTGTGTGAGTGTGTGGCTAAATGGTTATTGTGGCTCACCGTGAATATAAGGGACCTCCGTTCACTTCCGGGTGGGGGCTTTTCTTGATTCTCGAGTTTGTCCTGTCATCCAGTCGGCAGATATTTAGGGATGGAAGTTTTAGAAGACGTGCTGTCCTGTGTTAAATTAGTTTGTAATAATTATAAAATTCTGTGAAGGTCGTGAAATGGGATGATGTCGGGGGTCCGGCCACCTCCTGGAATTTGATGGAATGCCCGTCAAAAAAAATTTTTTTTATAGTTTTTTACGCCTTTGCATTCTGTGCGCAGAGATAGTTCCCGGGAAACACTAGTCAGTATAAAAATGACAAACTTCAGTGGAATGTAATCTATTTTGTAATACACTAACTACAGGTAAACGTTTACTTTTTATTTGTTTTGTTTAACGTCGACTTTCTAAATCTATCGGCAAACTATTTACGAGCTAACCTATTCCAGGACCGCAACACACAAAACAACCAAACTTACCATTCTACAATCAGTCGGACGCGCACTCGCAAGGGTTCGGCCAGACTGACAAGCGTGCGTGCGAGCGAGCGTGCGCGTGATTAGTAGATGGCTCTCGATAGTTGTTGACGAGGAGGCTCCGAATCTTGGCTCAGTGAACTGATGTTTTCGACAGATGATTTATTGTTGTGGTTTCCCATCCTCTCTCCAAGCTAATGGTGATTCTTATTTGTAAAGGCCTACATTGATTATAATATTGGAAGTATTTTAACATATCAGTTTTACATATATATATATATTTTTTATCATCTTACCAATTAAATTAGGCCGTTAGTAGCAAGTGTGCTAAACCTATCGAGAGTAGTAAAAATGTCAAAATGAAAAGTTTTCCTAGCACTCAATGAACCAACATACAATAATATTGTCGAGCGCGCGCGCTTGAAAAATAGAACCAGTTCTATCTTTCAAGCGCGCTCGCTCGCTCAAGTCTGGCCACCTCTCATTACAACCAATGTGTTCTATTTTATATTTTAGTCGCTCGCTCGCCCAGTCTGGCCACCCCCTAAGACGTGCTGTGTTTGTTTTC
This sequence comes from Timema bartmani, assembly GCA_902151455.1. Classification (NCBI taxonomy): domain Eukaryota; kingdom Metazoa; phylum Arthropoda; class Insecta; order Phasmatodea; family Timematidae; genus Timema; species Timema bartmani. Next base: position 2,995 of record CABFWB010009733.1, on the reverse strand, counting down.
TGTTCAAACAAATACTGTCTACAGTAAATAATGTCGATAAACATAATTTCAACCAAAATGACTCCATAATAATTAGGCTGCCGCCACACTGGACCGAAGATACGTCGCGTATTTTCGGCGACGAAACGCTGATACATTTCTTTCTATATAAAACCCTATATTATGCCACATTATACGGAAGATACATCAGTCTGTCAAACGTCAAAACGTCGACATGAGCGTCTGTTCGGTTTAGGCCGGCCGATAATCCGTTCGTTGGTCATAGAATCGGTCACGTTGTAATTACGTGCCAGAACAACTCTTGCCTAAGATTTGTGTCATTCTTTTTAATAAATCCTTTCACTCAAGGCCGTAGCCAGGGAGGGGTTTTGGGGGTTTAAACCCCCCGCGAAATCTTATGAACAGAATATATATGGCTTTATTTATGCTTCAAACAAAATTAAGATACAAATACAAACTAGGGGGCTGTGTTACCATAAAAAAAAGCACTTCAGAGAAGCTTCTAGAGGTGTTAAATATTTCGAAATTTTCCTAGCCTTCGGCATTTTGGGGATTACTTTACCATAAAAAAAACTTCACAGAACTTCAAAATGTGTTTAGTATTTAGAGATTTTCCAAGCCTTCGGCAGTTAGTGAGTTATTTTACCATAAAAAAAACACTTCAGAGAACTTCTAGAACTGTTTATCATTTATAATTTTTTTTCTAGCTTCCAGTAATTGGGGAATGTGCCCACCAAACCCCCCCTGAAATTATTGGCTGGCTACGGCCTTGCTTTCACTAACATTAGGAGTTCATCAAATGTTTTTCGAGACATGGATAGTATTGAAAAAAAATGATGGTCCTTCTTAGCTTACTATAAACAATGAAATTGTCCAATAGATATTCTTCTGATACTTAATGGATGAATCCAATGATTCCCTTTTCTTCTATCCTGCTGTAACGCCTCGTAAAGGCAAATCATATGCAATGCCTTCATCATGACCATCAGTTCAATGTCAAAGATGTTACTGAATTGAATGCTCTCCTATTTACTGTGGGGAGAAGATACGCCGTGGATCTTCCACTGTAGTGTGTCCGATTCTAACAACCCACGGCGGAGGATCCGTCGTAGAAGATACGCTACGTTTCTTCTGTCCAGTATGGCGCCAGCCTTAAAAGTCATATATAAGTCTACAAACACGAGTTAAATAGAATCAAATTAATATATGAAAAAGTAATTAAATTATTTTCTTATTAAATAATTTAGAAGGCAATGCCTTTTATTATAATATATGTTTATGAACTTTTATCCTCGACCCCTTAACTAATTGGTTTAGTTGAATACAGTATGTGTTTCCGATTGGCTAACGCAAGCCAACGCAACCAATGTAAATAAAATAGAAGGTAAACGCCAGACGGAGAAATACATCTGATTGGCTGAGCTTGTTACGTCACTCAGTACATAAGCCAGAGTGTTACATACACAAAGATAAGTTATGTGTTAGACAAACTAAGTTGTTAAAATTAGATCACATTTTGAAACTTTAAATCATAAATAGGCTAAATCTTTAAAATCAACACCAATGTCCATTTAACGTCATAACTCTAATTATTTAATAATATATGTTTATGTGGCTGTCTTCTTATTATATTATACTACTATAAAGCCAAATGGCTGACTCACTCACAGACATTAATGTTTACCCATTTCCAGATGAGCTAGAAACTTGAAATTTGGCAAACTTATAGCTTCTAGCCTGTAACCGACGGTAAAATTACAAAAAGTTAAAAAAAAATTTTTTTAACCCCTGAAAAAAATTCATGATGGTGGAACAACTTTAAAGTCGGTGCGGTATATATAATACAATACCGGTAACTTTAAGTTGTTACGTTCAAAACAACGCTGGAATTACATTAGTTTACATCCACTTGCAAAGAAAACTCACTGGGAGTTTGAGCAAAGCGAGTATTAAAATATAAATGCTGTGGACAAGCAATGATATAATCAAATTCCTCCAAATGGCGTGACCCTTCTATTCTCTTTACATTGAACGCAGCTACATAAACGCAAGAAATGGACAATGTTGATCTTCTACCGACAAGCGGTTCCGACATGCGACTGCGCTTGCGTGTGCTATTGTAGACAGACGGTATTACGAGTCCGACAAGCGGGTGCGGCTGGTTATAGAGAGGCTGGGCATAACCATTCGGCCACCAGCAGACGGGTGCGTTCACTTTTCACCTCCCTTTTAACCCTCATTTGTGGACCGTGGGAAATCTTTCCTTGTTTACTTGCCCCGCTTTGGAAATAATGATACTAATTATGCAGACACGACAGCGCCACACTTATGAGGAACGAGGACAGGAGCCGTGGGCTATGGAACGTTTCTGGTTAGAAGAACAACCACTGACAGTTACAAACAAACGTCACTGAAGTATTTTCATTTATTCATACATAGGGCTACCATAAATTATGCGATACCTGGGAAAAACGAGCACATTTTGAAAATTATGATTGAGGGAGAGGGAGGGCCGGGCGGACGAGTAAATATATAGTAATTAATTAATTAATTTAACACATTTTTACCCACTTCAGTAGGTGCGTGATCTAACACGCTACTCTCACAGAATACTAGACTGTTGATGGGAAGATCAAGGTTCGAATCTAGGTCATGTGTACTGAGGGTTGTTTTCCAAAAATTGTTTTCTACTCTCCCTCCACGCAAATGCGGGTACACTTCTTTTAAATATAACCTTTATGACCCTTAAAACCATTAGCGTAATTAGAACATAAGCGTATGACTCAAACAGGTAGTAAGACGCGGTGACAACAAAAACAGCTTTTAATTTATTTATGAATTTTGGCAGCGAAAAAGATGTCTATTTTCTAAAAAAAAAGTATTTACTACCGCGTTCTAACTAAAGTATTGAGAGAAAAAGGACATCAATCGTGGATATAGGAGCAAGCTGGAGGGTTGAACCTGTCTTTGGCCCCTTATAGTCGTGGGTTTAGAG
>CABFWB010009732.1:0-11813 GCA_902151455.1 Timema bartmani | reverse complement strand
TAATCATCCAATATTTAAGACACATTTATTTGAATACTGAAAATTTTAGTTTGTGGCACTTACATCCTTTTCCATTTTTTTTACACAATTTGTGTAGTAGACGCAATAAGTGTAATATTTAATCCAAAAAAAATAATACATTTTTAAAAATAAAAAGTGTATTTTTGCAGAAAATTGTTCTATATGCTATCTTCAAATTTGAATATATATATTTGTATATATGGATATATTTAATGTGTATTTTATAATATTATATTATATTTTATTTACATTGTATTATATATATAATATTATTTAGTCTGGTCAAAATATTTTCTTTCAGTAGGATATAAAGTTCCTGAGGTAAATGGTCATATTCAAATTTTTGTCAAATAAAAAAGAGTTTGTGAATAAATTTTGTTTTTCAAAAATTGCGCTAGTGGTTTTAGGAATCAGGAAGGTTATATTCATAGAAAGTGTACCCACATTTGCGTGGAGGGAACGTGGAAACCCAGTTTGGAAAACTAACTTCAGTACACCCGACCGAGGTTAGAACCTTGATCTCCCCATCATTGGTAGTCTAGTCTACTGCAAGAGTAGCGCGTTAGATCATGAGACCACCAAATCGACTGTTAGACATGTTAAAATATGTATAAACGTATAAAGCTATATTTGATTATCGAATGTAATTAATAAAAAATAGGTTAATAGAGTTTGAAATTCTTGATGGTTACAAGTTCATTGGTGTAACTATAGGGTGGTGGCAAAATNGTTCATTGGTGTAACTATAGGGTGGTGGCAAAATGCCACAGGCCCACACACCCAAAATTAATTTGGTAATAGATGAAAGCGTTCTTTTTTAGGCCTATCATTGTTTCGTAAAGATCTCACTATTCAATCAAAAATTACTCAATAGTCATTTTATTGCGCATAATTTATGCTGTACAAAAATGTATGTACATATTTTTCTGTGAAATCAATAGTAAGAGCTTAAAGGTAATTTTCAAAACTTTACTAAAAATTATTCAAGAAGCACATGGACCAATAAAGGCTGTAGGGATTAGCTATGTTGTCTGTTGAGCTACTACCCGTAGCTTGTCCTTGGAGGAAATTGCAGACAATTTCACAGAGATCAATGTTTGTTTAGCCTCTATAAGTGTTAATATTGATAATTTATTATAGATTGGTTTATAATATTTATTAATATTGTTTTATTCAATTCAGATTAGGTTTTTTTTACATTATATTGAAACTTTTCAGCAACAATTTTATCAAATGTTATGGCTGTATAATAATGCATTTAGAGTGGTTTTTCCTCAATGGGTTTACACTCTTATTATATCTCCACGAAAATGTGGGTACACTTCCTCTAAATTCAACATACCTACTCTATATTATTACGTATTATAAAATAATTCCAATAATAAATATATTAATATTTTTTTTTATAATCTACAATTATACATAAGATTTGGGGACGGGGGTCCATGGGTCAATTATTAAATAGTTACGCCTTCGTACATGTTACAAGCTAATGTAGGTCAAGCTAGTTTTACGATAGGAAATTTTAATGCATCTTTAAGTTTATATTAAATTAATAATTATTAGTATCTGGGTGATGTAATATAAGAAACTAAAGTAAATAATAAAGTAAAAAACACAATTTCATATTTATGTTTCATACGTATATGTGTGTGTTCCCCTCCCTTCCTTTTAAGGGTTCTAACACTTTTCAAAGGGGGTACATCTTTGACCCCCAATTTTCTTCGTCCATGACTAAAGCTTAAAAAAATAAAAACTTTTTATGTTAGTTGATAAGATATTTCTATTGCCATTATTTTTATTATTTTTATTTTGATATTTTCTATCAAAAGTGATTACATGACTTGACGTATGAATCTATTAAATAAAATGAAGTAACATTGTGACTCAGTGTCCTCACCCCTCATAGCTTGGGGAAAGTCAGACACTGAGGAAATGATCTACATTCTACGGTGTGTCTGTCGATAGTTTAATATCCAATGTTACTCATTGAGGGTGGACTGGGAAGGGGGGAGGTTTGATAGGGCGGGGTATTACCAGCAATTTCTTCTCCACCCCTCCCCCCCATAAAATGTGCCTTCCTCCAGTTTGTTTAACTCCCCTCTGATATACTAGAGTTTGAAGCTGAAAGATGGTTTGCATCAAACTTCAAATAGATTCTATAACGATCTATTATTATTTTTAAATGCTTAAGGGCCACCCCAAATAGCTTTTAGTGGCATTCCATTTTCAAACATTTTCCATTGGTTTGGGAGTCAATCCCTTAGAAACTCCTCAAAAATATATTTCTTTACAACTACCTCACCCGACACTAATAAACTTTTGCCGACACTCTTGGTAGTCCTCCCAATAGTTTTTTTTTTTCATTGCTTAGTATCAGTTTGAGCTATACACATGCATTAATCACCCTAATGAACTAGGAATGGACATTTTAGATTTAATGTACTCACATTTGCGTAGAGTGAGTGCTGCCCGACAAGTTCACCTGACATGCTGAAGATCACGCTGGGGAGATCACGGTTCAATTCCGGTCGGCTGCACTTAGGTGGTTTATTCTAAAAAGTTTTCTGCTCTCACTCCATGAAAATATGGATTCACCTCCTCTTAATTTAACCTTACTGATGCCTAACACATTAGAGTAATTAGTACATAAGTGTAAAGAGCGAACGGGTAGTAAGACGCGGTGCTATAAATAAATAATAATAGTGTGTTTGGAACCGTTTTAAGAAAAAAAAACTCAGTACACTATACTGGGATTTGAACCCCAATCTCGTCACCAGCAAACCATTCTAATACGAGAAAGTGAAATGAAAATTATTTTCTTCCGCTAGGTAGGAAATATTAAGAAAACCATACTACTGATTATATTAGCTAAACCAAAAAATAAAGAAGCAAATTTCAGCAGAGTGTGGTCTTTGATAAAAGCCGCACTGTTGCCTTTACCTTCCAAATACCTTGACCCATGTAAACAACAAATTAACTCGCTCCACCTTCAGTCTTTTAGTACAAACTTGACAGATATGACAACACCGCAACTCTAACTCGGTGTCGGATAAACAGCCTAAATAGTTCAATATATGGACGTTTCTTAGGAGTTGCGCTGATAGTATTTCTCATGTTTTACAAGGTAGTTCCCCCTGCGGGACGGGGTTTAGACTAGTCTCGAAGTAACCCCTGCTTGTTGTAAGAGGCGACTAAAAGGGGAGGCTTCTATGCAGGACGTATCTCGTGTAGGAAAACCTATCCTAAATCTTTCCTGTCACCTCCTTTTTTCTTCCTTCCCCTTCACTCCCTTTTTTTCATTCTTCTCCCTTCTCTTTCTCTCTCCTTACATCTTTCTTCCCTTCCCCTGCCGTTCAGTCCTGCACAGAGACTTTTGGCCCCTCCGTTGACGACCTTGGCATCTAACACGGCTTTCTAGGACGATTATTGGATACCACTGCCTTTGAGCTCCTGAGTGAAAGTGCGCCGGTTGTAATATCATAGTAGAAGGGCCTAGGGATGACAATAACCGGGTACCCTACTTTGAGAAAAGACCGATTGCGTTCATGAGGGCCCGGACGTAAAATTGGCACTTTCGTACACCCACTTGCTGCGACCTCTCTCTCGGCGATGCCCTATGCGAAGGTTGTCATCTCTAGCGTCGTATGGGGCCTCTCGTCGGGACAGTTAACAGGGCCTCATGTGGTAGAACCAACTTGGATCAGCCTGGGTCTACGATCCGAGTACTGTGTAGGTTGTCCCCTAATATGGCATGGCCGATAACCTAGTCACCGCTGGCACCGTACAGTCAAATTCTGCTGGCACCTCACTGTCCGGCCTCTCACAAGGCCATAATACTGATCAGAGTCGGAAACGGGTTAGGCCGTCCAGCCCTTTAATAATAGAAAACCAGGAAGTGGTGAGGCCCCAGCCCCGCTTCCTGGTAATGTCTAGAGTTGACGACGATGAGACCCTGAACCGTGCCAGCCCATTTATCCTCGAAAGAGTGAAAAATTGTGCTGCAAAGTTAGAGGTCTCTATTAGAAAACGGCGAGATGGCACTGTTATGATCCAGACCATAAATGACGTCCAGAAGGTAAACGTAATGAGAATAACTGAAACACCGTTGAGCAATTTAGCCCATTTAAAGGTAAAGGTGGAGCCACACAGGTTCCTCAATGTTTCAAAGGGAGTGGTCACTTGCTATGACCTCGACTGCGTGAGCATTGAGGTGACATGTGATGAGCTTGCACCTCAACATGTTACCGAAGTTTATAGAATAGTGACAAAAAAGAATGATCAAGAAAAAAAGACGGATACCTATATCTTTACATTTGCGACTCCTACCCTTCCAAAGGAGGTTCTAGCAGGTTTCCACGTACTCAGGGTCCGCCCGTATGTCCCCAACCCACGGCCATGCTTTCAGTGCCAAGAGTTTGGTCATACGAAGTTGCGATGCCGTGGTAAGCCAACCTGTGCGGATTGCGGTAAAGAGGCTCACTATACACCGTGTGAGTCTTCTAAGCTCTGCGTGAACTGCAAGGGTCCGCATTCCGCCTGGTCTCGGGCCTGTCCGAAATGGAAAGCTGAGAAAAAAGTCCAGGAGATTCAATCTGAAGAGAAGATTTCATATTCCTAGGCATTCAAAGAATACTTATCCAGTCAAGCTCCGGTATTTCAGACGTCAAATAAGCAGATTGTCAGGCAAAATATAAATTTTCCCAACTACCATTGCACAGTCAACGTTTAAAAGTCATCTTCCCGACCTGTGCCTCTCGTCACTACTCGAGAAACTCTAAGCCAACAAGAGCCAAAATTTGTGCAGGAGGTGACGTCTCCAATAAGACTGTCTCCACCACCTATACCCCAGAGGTCTCCTCCTCGGGGCACCACCCCGAGCCCACCTCGGGGCACCACCCCGAGCCCACCTCGGGGAACCACCCCAAGCCGTCCTCGGGGAACCACCCCAAGCCGTCCTCGGGGAACCACCCCGAGCCCTCCTCAGGGCCTAAAATTAAGTGCGGCCGTTGTCAAGCCATTCAATCCCGCCTCTGGAATTTCGGAGGTAAGGATGAGCGGTGGTACAGGTGAGGCCGCAAAGGCGAGTCCCACTGGTACCTTGAGGAAGGACCAGTGAGGGATCGCCGAGAAAATTATTGTGAAGAAAGCGTCGAAGGCCTTAACAAAGCCTTCACGCAAGTATCCACCGAACCTGTCTCTCCAGGATAAATCAAAACCTCTCCTGAAACGGGAGGTCCAGGAGGGACTGAGGAAAAGCAAGAGGGCCTAAAAAGGTCTTCAATCAATTTTTATTTTTAAGAGATGATGTTATGGTTTGCGAGTATAATTAAATTTTATATTAATAAATAATGTTGCTACTACAATGGGATTGTAGGGATTTCTTTGTTCGTGTAGAGGAAATTAAACAACTGATTTCTTCCCTGGATCCTTTCATCTTGTGTTTGCAGGAAACCCACTTCCGCCCAACTGACAACACGATGCTTCGTGGGTACGATGTATATCGTATCTACAAGCCATTCTTTGATCGGGCTAGCGGAGGTGTGGCTATACTCGCACGTAGCAACACATATCATAAATATATTAATATCGTATCTGATCTCCAAGTGATCGCAGTCCGAATTTCCCTTGCTATGGAAGTGACCGTATGCTGCATCTACCTCTCACCAGGTGAACGTGTTTACAAAAGGGCTCTAGCGGTCCCCTTTATACAACTTTCCGCCCCCTATATAATTTTGGGGGATCTTTAACGCACATAACCTGGTGTGGGGGTCTAATTTTACAGACGCCCGTGGGAGGATGGTAGAGAATATTCTTGTCTCGGGAAACCTGGTCTTATTTAATACCAGGACCCAGACACACTTTTCCACCATTAATGGTGTATCCTCTGCCATAGACTTAACTTGATGTAGCCCCGGGATCGCTGCTCACTTCCTTTGGGAGGTTCACTCGGCCCTATGTGGCAGCAATCATTTTCCCATTTTGCTTTCACCATTTAGAGATCCTCCCGGTATAGCACGGGTACCACAATGGGCATCTTACGTGTCGAAACTACAATGCATGCCGGAGCATGTTGCCTACCGTCCTGTGTTTCATCCCCCTAACCGTGTTTTGTATGAAACTAAATGGCGTAGTACAAGGCCGGTTGGGATCCGGATGCTATCGGTTTTCGACACGTGTGGGATAGTCCTACCAAAGGCTATCCCCACATGCCCAAGGCGAGTTTCTCCCAGGAAGATACGCCTACCTCAATGCCATTTTGATCTTGCCAAGTTCCCTAAAGCGACCTCCCCACACAATGTATACGAGATAACTTTTAATGAGCTCCTCGCAACCCGCTTTCAGGGTTTTAAACGCATCTACACGGATGGCTCGAAATGCGGGGCCTACGTGTGATCTGCCTTTTTTTGTGGAAGGATCCAATTTTAAATTTAGTTTACCTGGTGAATCCAGTGTTTTTACGGCGGAATATTACGCCATTTTTAAATCCTTATGTTTTGTTTATCGAAAGTGTCACTGTTCTGTTTTCATCTGCAACGATTCCATGAGTTCTCTGTTGGCATTGACCACTCTCTACTCCTGGAATCCCCTCGTGCAGATGATACACGAGCAAATTTTAAAAATTGATTCATTAAGCACCCGGTTCGCCTTTTGCTGGATTCCTGGTCACGCTGGTCTTTCAGGAAATGAACTGGCGGACCAGGGAGTCAAGGAGGTGGTTCATCTCCCTCCTGAGGCGAGTTTGGGTGTCATGTTTTTAGACCTGAAAGGTTATGTTCGACGTGGGGTCTTACACACCTGGCACGAGTAGTGGGCTTCAACCCTTGACCAGAACAAGCTGCGTTCTATAAGGGACGGTGTGTCACGGTGGCCCTCTTCTATACGAAAGTCTAGAAGAGAGGTCATCGTGACAAGTCTCCGCGTCGGACTCACATCATTGACTCATGGATTTTTATTGATAGGGGATCCACCTCCAGTTTGTGAGTTTTGCGATGCTCCCCTTAGTGTGTACCACATTTTGGTGGAGTGTCGTAAATATGCCCCTATCCGCCTGGCTCTTGATTTTAAAGGTGACCTACGTGTCTTACTACGCGATAGCGCGGATGGAGTTATTTGTTTACTCCGTTTTATACGCCAGGCGGATCTTTTTAGTGCCATTTGAGTTATTTTTATAAAGTGACTCATCTGGATTTTATTTCATATAAAACTTTTTAACATTTCAGTAAATTTTAATATGTTTGTCGTTTGAAGTTTTTTTAACGTATTATTTTAACATGTTTTATAATTTTAATGTGTTATATTTTAATATGTTTGTTTTGTATTTCTAACGTAGTGGTTTTATTTTATCAGGTGTACCAATTCTTTTATACTAATAACCCATTTGAGCGCTCCTAGGAGTGTTTCAAATGGGCACTTTCTCATATTTAGACTGTTTTTAATTGATTGACAGATTTTAATATTTAATTAAATTTTGTATTTTATGCTTCCACCTGTTTATTCTAACAGGTGGACTATGTTATGTGTTTCTCCCCTATGGGAATTTTATTGTGTTTCTTTTATTACTAAATGCCTTAGTGATCTCACTGTGTCGACGGGCCTCAAAACAATAATAATAATAAAAGGTAGTCCTTCCACCTAATGAATAAAAATTATTTTTTCGTATTAAATAGTAGTTTTATTTATCTAGGTCACCAATAAGTAACTCAAACAAATGATAAATCATCCATGCAATACTGGCCTATTTCTAAATGTATATGGAAAAGTAACTAAAACAAATTAAAATTGGGAAAATATAGGTATAGAAAGTAGTTGAGTTGTACACGCAAATCCCTAGCAACAAAATATAAATAATTAAAAATCAATACAGCATAGCCTGATTACTAGGAAGAAACTAAGGAAGAGGAATGGTATTACAAACTCAATTTTTTTTTAAATATTATAAACATAATTTAAGTTGTGCCACTGTTGCATTCAATGAATGATATGACTCCATCCACACTGTTGCGTAACAAAAATCGAGGGTCACGATTAAAATAAAAGAGCCAGGAAAATAGGGGAATATTTGCGACACTTCAACAAAATGTGGTACATACTAAGGGGCGCATCACAAAGATCTCACATTAGAGGTGGGTCCCCTCTAAATAAAAATCTATGGGTCAGAAATGTATGCCCGACGCGGAGTCTTGTCACGATGGCCCTTCATCTCTTCTGCAATTTTTATTCAACTGAAAAGTGATATAGACTCGTTCGCAGCTGTTGTTTGATTGTCAACCTTGAGTGCGTCATTATCTATAGCCGTAACGAAGCTCACTATTCAACATATTAAATTATGTTATCGATTTAATGCCCTTTTGCTGTGCCGCGACATGCAAACAGAAATCAAATATATAAAATAAGATTAGTAATATTTCCTTATGTAGGAATGTGAACCTTTCCCACTATCATACATTAGCATCAGTGTAATGTCGCTACGGCTGACATGTTTGAGAACATTAGAATATTTCAATTATTTAAAAAATGTTACGACTTAGAATTATGAAAATTCACCACTAAAAGGGATTTGGGGATTTTATCATTCACTTTGGAAAAAATAAACATTTTGCATTTAGCAAAGAATAAAAGTATAATATTAATTCAAGTCCTCCTTTCTAGTAATAAGCTTAAGTGTAACGCATACATTTTTATAAGAATAACGAAGAAAACATTTGAATCCATAATGACAACTATCTAAGATCCAGGTATGGCCCAATGAAAATAGAATAAAAGGATGGAGGAATACGTCTTATTTGCCGAGCTTGTGACGTCACACTATACACCAGACAGCGTATTAAATACGCAAAGGTATTTGGAAGACAGATTTTTAGTTGTTAAAAATCAGGTCACAATTTGGAATATTAAATTATAAATAATTTTTTAAAATCAAGTCACATTCTGGAATATTAAATTACAAATAAACTCTTTAAATCAGCTAACATTCTGGAACATTAAATTATAAATAAATCTTTAAAATCAAGTCACATTTTGGAATATTAAATTACAAATAAACTCTTTAAATCAGGTAACATTCTGGAACATTAAATGATAAATAAACCTTTAAAATCAAGTCACATTCTGGAATATTAAATTACAAATAAACTTTTAAAATCAGGTAACATTCTGGAACATTAGATGATAAATAAACCTTTAAAATCCCCATCCATATTATAACATAACATCCAATGCATATTTACTATTTCTTTTAAATATATATGTTTAGCTGTCTTCATATTAAAATACAACTGCTGTGTACTGGATGACGTAAGCAATAGACATAATCGATTTCCTCGAAGTGGCGCTACCTTTATATCCTATTTACAAAGTTATGNCCTCAAACCCCAAAGTCGACTTAAAAGGAAACCAATATTTGTATAACAAAGGCACGTAAAACATTATGGTTGACTATCGATCAGACGCAACGGAAATTAATTCGAATATTTTTTCATTCGAATGATCGATTGTAAACTATCGAGTTATTCGATAGTACCAACACAAGTGGCCAATGTCCAGAGTCAGCCTCTCTCGACTAAATCTTAGATCTCCTCTCAACGATTCTTCGCCACCTTCTTATCGCGGTATATTTGTTTCTAATTCTTTCTTACGCACGTATTATATTCCCATTAAGACGGCTGCCTAGCACGCTCTTCTCTTCTCGTCAAGCACGGGCGCTTTTTTGACAGGTAAATATGAGACAAATCTCAGGTTAAGAAGATCCCACGGAAAATAATATGAAGAGGTGGGAGAAGTACTATTATAAAAAACTACAGCGATGATGATAAGAGTTTCAGAGAGAGAAAAAGTAGGTCAGTGCTGGAAACATCGTACAGATAAATCCCCAAGTTTTTGTCTGTTGTATAGGGGCGGTGTTCATTGTGGTTGTAGGGTAGGTTTATAGGGGTGGATAGAATGATAGAGGGGGTAAGGCGGGTCTTTGTTTAGGAATCATTAGAGTAATAAAATAACCTAATGATACCAAGAGGTGTTGGGTTAGGGCGGTGAGCCCACCTTATGCTAGAACGGCAGAGTCCTTATAAGATAAATTCGGCCATTCTTGGTTTTGAGAAACGTGTGGAGAGCGCTAAATGATTTATATTCCTTAGTGTTTTTAACGTGAACTTACTTATTATATTTAATCAGAGTGCTTAACGTATACTTACTAACTATATTTAATCGGAGTGCTTAACGTACACTTACTAACTATATTTAACCAGAGTGCTTAACGTACACTTACTAACTATATTTAACCAGAGTGCTTAACGTACACTTACTAAATATATTTAACCAGAGTGATTAACGTACACTTACTAACTATATTTAACCAGAGTGATTAACGTACACTTACTAACTATATTTAACTAAAGTGCTTAACGTACACTTACTAACTATATTTAACCAAAGTGCTTAACGTACACTTACTAACTATATTTAACCAGAGTGCTTAACGTACAATTACTAACTATCAGTGTGCTTAACGTACACTAACTAATTATATTTAATCAGAGTGCTTAACGTACACTTACTAACTATATTTAACCGGAGTGTTTAACGTAGACTTACTAATTATATTTAATCAGTGTGCTTAACGTACACTTACTAACTATATTTAATCAGAGAGCTTAACGTACACTTACTAATTATATTTAATCAAAGAGCTTAACGTACACTTACTAATTATATTTAATCAGAGAGCTTAACGTACACTTACTAAGTACATATAGTGTGTTTAACGTATACTTTCCAAGTACATACAGTGTGTTTTACTTATACTTTCCAAGTACTATTTTTTTACCTACACTTTCTAAGCATATATAGTGTTTAACGTACACTTGTTAAGTATATATAGTGTTTAACGTACACTTGTTAAGTATATATAGTGTTTAACATACACTTGCTAAGCATATATAGTGTTTAACGTACACTTGTTAAGTATATATGGTGTTTAACGTACACTTGTTAAGTATATATGGTGTTTAACGTACACTTGTTAAGTATATATGGTGTTTAACATACACTTGTTAAGTATATATGGTGTTTAACATACACTTGTTAAGTATATTGTATATATAGTGTTTAACATACACTTGCTAAGCATATATAGTGTTTAACGTACACTTGTTAAGTATATATGGTGTTTAACATACACTTGTTAAGTATATATGGTGTTTAACATATACTTGCTAAGTTTATAGAGTAGAGTATTTAACGTGCATTATAAAAGTAAATAGATTAGAGTATGTATTATTGTTATCAATAGGTGTATTAGATTTTAGTAAAATAAACTCTAAATCGAGTTTAGGCCAATGTAATTTTTGTAGTGACTGTTTATCAAGATATTATTAATTTCCAAGAATTAATGTTTCTAAAATGTTAATAAATCTGTGGCAGATGAAAAGCAACTAACTTTTTATGCGTGTAGGCCTACACAAACATTGGAATTCAGTTAAAAATAATTTTTGTTTATTTTCTTACAGATATGCAAAATGGTGATACGGGAATACGTAATAGTCGAGACGTTATGATGATATTTAAAATTCTTATCCCGGTGTCTACGGTATCTGAAGTATCTGACGTGACCTGATCCAACCTAACGTTACCTAACCTAACCTAAACTAACCTAACGTAACCGACGGTCTAAGGTGATCTAGACTCGTCTAAACCGCTACAGCGCTGGAAACTGCTCTTTCGGGCGGATGAAGCCATCAAGCCCTTGGTTACGCATTGGGCTTCACCGGCTTCACGCGCGCGTGTTTCCGTGT
>CABFWB010009731.1:0-11815 GCA_902151455.1 Timema bartmani | reverse complement strand
TGGCTAGCGCGACTAAACTGTGACTATGAAACGTACTTCATTCGGTTTTAGGGAGGATGGCGCCTAAACTTTCTATTTAGGGTTACTAAATGTGACTATGAAACCGGCCCATGTAAGTAGAGCAGATATTCACACACCGTGTATTGACCCATGATCCATTGCAACGAAAACTTAAAACAGCTGATTATCAACATATTTTAGTTCCTAGTAAATAGACATATATTAACTAGATTATTTTCCCGATGGATGTTTACGAATTATAGCACTGTGTCGTGGCACAATCCAAAGCAACAATACACAAGCTTTCCATTAAGGGGCTACACATGTATTATGTAACGATCTTCAGGGATGAGAGGGAGTCCCTCATTGCCTTACGCTGCGTGACATGGGAGAAGGGAGATTAGGCTATAGTAACGCAACGAAGTTTTAGTTTACAAACCAAACAACAATAAAAAAAAGTTTGAATATATCAAATAAAATTAAATTAAATAGATAGGCTACTAAAAAGTGTTAATTCAAATTTTAATTAGTAGTTCATTTATTTGCAGAAGTACTAAAGTGTTTTTGATTGTCAAATAAAAAGATGCAATCAATGATATGACACTGTCACGTCCTTTTATGTTGATCCATATCAATAAAACTACGATCAACAGGTGGTAGGCCTCATTTTACCGCTGTTTAGGGTTCAGTGACTGACTGACGCCCCTCCACCGGAACTCGACAGGTCCCCTCCCTTCATCCTCTCCCCCCTCCCCCCATAATAACTTTATTTTACATCCATTATTGTTTCCAGCCTATGGTCCGGTACAGTTTTTTATTCGATCCATATATGTATCCACCACCGGCTGGCTAGACCTCTCTTAGCTGCATATGCCTTAAAATCTAGCTTAAGACCAGTACAGGCACAACATCCAGTCCCCGGGTGTATATTTATCAATGTGAGAGAGTAAACCCACATTTCACCAATGATAAATGTTTGGCTATGACAGGAACCAAACCCGGGATCCTTAGCCCAGTAGGCAGACACGCTACCTAATGAGCTAAGGTGTTGGATCTGCACAATAACTATTCTAAAAACAAGCCCTTTCGAAAATGACATGAGGAAAAGGTGCTTTTTATAAATGAAACTGGAAGCGTTACGTAATTAATGGGAAGAGGGGTGTTGCCAAAGCGTTACGGAGCGTGATATGCGGGAGAGGGTAAAAAAAAAGCCCTATAATTGTGTTACGTTATACATGTATAGCCCCTAACGGGTTATTTAAATCCCCCCAATAAGGCCAGGGAAGCTGTCTGTTAGCTCTACAGCTCATGCGCTGTCTCATGCACATGCGCACTAATTTGAGATGGTTGGTTCTGAATTTGATTGGTTCTTTTGTGCCGAAGATCTGAGGCAAAGTGGACAAAGGAGAGAGAAGTTAAACTTCAGCAGAACAGCTCGCGCTGATGTGGCGCAAATCTTGTGGTTGGATTAGAGCTCATCACGTGACCACGTTTCTGTTTTGCGCTTGTTTTTCGGCGAACATATGAATCCACAGTAACTAACAAAACCCTGCTGACCGTAGGGATAATTTCCCTTAAGGGAAAATTTTCCATTGTACCAACTGAGAATCGAACCGGGAAACCCCAGGCAGTTGCACAGACCACTGAACCACGCGGCCGTTTTCTATATCATAACTCTTAAGTTTCTGAAGGCTCACAAATATTAGTTAGATTTTGTCATCAATGAGGCGGGCATACGTAACTTTGCAACCCTATTTCAGGAACACATCTTTATTTTAACACAAAATGAACATGACTTATGTGCACAAGGAGGACTCTCCTGAAATATAATTGTGTACATATTATCTACTAGCAATCCCGCATGGCGATGCCCACTAGCTCTTCAAAGATTTGTTAAAAAATAACCTAATTAAAAAATTATTTAATAATCCGGCTTCGGGTTGCATTCGGACCCCCTTCCGGCTACCTTTGTTTAAAATTTCATAACTCTGCTTGCCATAGATTAGCTGGGCATCGCGCACAAACAAACAAAAAACACAGACAAACACTTCATTTTATTATTATACTAGCAATCCCGTACAGCGTTGCCCGTGACCCCTTCAAAAATATGCTAAAAATAAACTAATTAAAATACTAACTAAAAATTTAAAAATCCGTCTTCAAGGTGTATTTGGACCCACTTCAGTCCCCTTATGTTAAAAATTATCTGCGTGCTGTAGATTTGGTTGGGCATCGCACACAAACAAAACAAACAACACACACAGACAAATACTTCCTTTTATTAATATATGTTATAAAGACGATATCAATCAACTACAAATAATAAAAAATAATTTCAAACCCTTTACACCATATCTTCATTTAACACCTTCTGATTTATCTTCATCTAACACGTTATGATTTATTTTCATTTAACCCTTTCTGCATTTTCTTCATTTAACATCTTCAGCTTTATCTTCATTTAATACTGTTACTAAGTCAATAATATCACTTACCAAAATTATTAAAAGTCGCCACATTTAAAGTAACACTATGGGGGTCCATGGCAGACCTCGCAGCCCCGGTAAGCACTGCTACGAACAGATGGCCATAGTGAAATCCGTCAAGGTAATACTTCTATTTTTCAGGGTAACCAGAATGTACCTGTTTATTAACAAATAAACTTATGATTAAATGTAGAAATAATGGATAACTCTAGAATGGCCATTTATTATTATCAATCATATTTAAACGTCATGATCTAATCTCGACATATATGAATTACAATTATTAAGCCCCTAAAACCAACAAAGAAACATATGAGTTAAATCTCTGATATAAATATGTTCATTACATATTTGTAAAGTTCCAAACTAAGCTTAGAACGATTATTGTTGAAAAGTTTGATTCTCTGTAGGCGTGGCTTTGATTGGAAGAGTGGACAAAAATATCACAGGTGAGCTAAATATTCTCTGTAATTATACTATACAATTTTGAAACTACTTTACTAATTTGTTGGTATGAATCCTAATATTATGAAAGACATCTAAATAAGTAGTTTTACTTGTAAATTAAATAAACAATTATTGAATAATGTTAATTTCAGTGGCGTATGTGATAGATTATTGACTGCAATGTTTATGCAGATGTGGCCATATTGCTGTGTGATGCTGATAGTCTTATTTGCGGGTCCTGGGCTCGCTGCAGATTGCACAGGATACGGTAAGATAAGAATTGGTTTGCAAGTATGGACCACATTATTTTATACTACATTGATTACTAGCTCACATATTGAGATGCTACTCATCTTCGGCATATAATGGTTTATTTTGTACTCTTTATAATAATACGGATTTTTTGGTGCGCGTTGGGTGTCGATTTGGCAATACGGACTTATTGTGATATAATTGGTATTTATAGCCCCGTGATCGATCACCAATTATAATGATTACCGTTTAATTAGCTGATATTTGCCCCGTGATCGAGCACTAATTAAAGCAGTACGGATTGTAATCGTGATAGTGCCCTCTGATTGGACACTATCAATAACGATATTAAATAAACAAGACTTTTGATGTTGCACTCGGATTATTAAGATGATTATACCTCCGGTACGAAGATATTATGTAAAATTATACAATATTCGTTGAACTATAGATTATTTTATGTGTACTTTCTGTACTGTCGTGATATTACACGTTCTCTAGATTTATGTCTCTGGCACTGTGTGTGTTCATACGCACAAACAGCTTATATATGACTTACCCCTTGCCCCTTGGACCTCTCGTGACCAGTGTTAAAACCAACAACTCGAAAACGTCCTGGCGACAGGTGTCGTGAAGGCTAGCTTCCTATTGGGTAGAGGGAGCTAGCGGCACTTGCTTTTTTGGTAAACACTACCGAGTTACATTATGAAAGAAAAAATAAGTTTTAATGGTGTAATCCTTTGACATAATTTTTGAAAAGCGCGTGATTCTCCATATATGAAGTCGTAAAAGAATAATTTACATACAGATTATTGAAGAAAAATACCTTCATCCATGACTTTTTTACATATATGAGAGGGATCCAAATCAGTATCGTTACATTTCTTCTCTAGTTTAGAAATTGTTTTCGTGTGCCTTGGTGACACTTGTATAATTTATCATGTTTTTGAAAAGTTCACTTCAGGGATTAAAACAATATTAATCCTATTTAAAATCATGTAAAAGAATAGACTAAATTTTAAACATTAATTTAGGAATCAAGGTGATCCTTTAAAAGTTGTTTGACAACTAAAAGGTTAAGTAATCGTGTTCCTTGTACAATATAATACCTAAATTGAGGTCTGGGCCAAACTTTGAAACGGCATATTCCTTCAATCTTTTCACTCAGTAGATAGCATGTTCACCTATAAAATTATTGGATGACAAAATATTGCTACGGGAAACCTGTTTCTTTTCAATATGTGTGTTATTAACAATTTGGGTTCTGGTTATTGTATTTTATTTAGAATCTACTTGGGAGAGTTATATAAAAGTGTATCTATTTAATCATGTATTTGTTTATTTTATTATTCTAATATAAACCATATTTTATATGCATCTATATAAGTAAATAAGAATAAATACAAATAATTTTATCTATGAACGGATAAATGCCATTCAAATTCAAATATGACTAAATAGTTGATATTTTTCTTCAAGTTTTGGAGCAAATCCACAGTTTGGTTCTTGGCTACGACGGTGGTTCCTGGTTTGTACTCAGGTGGCAGACCCCAACAGATATGACCTGCACCAATAGGTGAGGAAATTTAAAGGATTGAGGCGTTTTATGGTAACAAACAAAACATATTAATAACCAGATCAGATATCATACAAGAACTACAACCAACCCATCAAATGTATATGTCTAAATTGGCATGGCAAAATAGTCAGTAATATAACGATTACTTATATTTTTATAGATTGATTGATTAAATAGCCAATCTATTAGAGTTTTTAGTAACTGTTATAACCTCATCTAAATACCATAAAATTTTAATTTAAAAATTACACCTGAACAAAGACATAAAACCCGGGTCAATTAACTTAGTCCGTCAATGTTCTTTTACTGATGAATCTAGGTGTCATCTTTTGTCATTTTTTAATTTAAATATTATAAAAGTTAGTTACATAAAACTGTGCTATTTTGTGACTTGGCTTGACGTAGCACCATTAGGTGTTGCTTTTCAAAGCATATCACCACCCATTTTGATTATACGCCTAGCTTAATAAAGTCTAATTAGCATACACATTATTTACATGTGTGTGTGTGTGTGTGTGTGTGTGTGTGTGTGTGTGTGTGTGTGTGTGTGTGTGTGTGTGTGTGTGTGTGTGTGTGTNTGTGTGTGTGTGTGTGTGTGTGTGTGTGTGTGTGTGTGTGTGTGTGTGTGTGTGTCTGCGCGCGCGCGGGTGTGTGTGTGGGTGGGTGGGTAGATGTTTGTGGATTTGTAAATTATAAATGATTGATCACCTTAAAAAAAATTCTTCCAAAGTTAGTCATCCCCTTATGGTGTTTATTTTTAACACATCCCAAATATCATGTTTCGTCCTAGCAATATTCCTCACGACTTACATTGATTGCAGGTACTGTGTGTGTTGGACCAAGTTGGGAGAGACTAAAGAACATTGTTTCCACATTACGACAGGTTATCTATCTTACATGGCTGACGCCAACATTGAACCATGCACGAACTACACTGTTAAAGTCTCTGCTATTAACACCAACTACCATCTTTACTCGCATAATGTCTCCATCCAATTCAGGACCCGTATGTATTTACATTCAAACTATATTTATATTGTGGAACGTGTTTCAAACAACGCTACACCCTTAATCATAGACAAAGAGAAGTATCATATTAACTGTGGCCTGAATCAAACGCATGTGGTCAAATTTTTCCACAGCAACAAGGCTGTAGGTCTTTAAATGTATCACAAAAAGAAGGAACTAACTAAGGTAACAACGCCTTTTCGTCAAAAGGTGGCGTTTCGTAAAAAGACTAGGCTTCTCACAAGGAGGTTATTCTGTCATAATTATCCTGCAACATATACACAAAGAGTAAAATGAATGTGATATACTAATAAAACTAAAAATTCAAACATAGCATCTAAAATAATAACTGTAGGGTTTATTACATGTGAGTACTTATTGTAAAAAGAGGAGGCCTATCACTTGAAAGCTATGTGTGCAACTAACTTACTTAGCAAGTACAGTGAGAATTGATGCAAAAAAATTAGTGTTTAAATTTTTACAATTCATTATTATATTTTCAATTATTTAGAATTAAAATAATTTTATAATGTTATTAAAAGTACAATTATTATCAGCTAAATATTCAGTTATAATATTTGTTAATTGAATAGAGTAAATAATCTAGAGTATGTATATACATAAATATAATTATACAAATATTTAACATTAGTTTAGGAATATGTAGCGATCCTAAGAAATGTTTATAACTAGAAACTTAAGTATTTTTAATCTCGTTTTGAGAATAAAAGTGATTTTAATTTGATTTTAAAAAATTGTTAAGAAATTGAATCAACACTATATAATTTCCAAAACGACCCCCGTAATAATGGTTGTATCTACAAGTACATGGGATTCTCAGCCAAATATTAACCGTGTTGAACTTTTCAGGACCTAAGGATGTCACATATCTGAAAGTTCAAAGTAAGTCAGACACGTCACTTAACATCGTGTGGAACAATACTTACACTAACAAGTGCACTACCAATTATAACGTCTCGTGGATTAACCTGAATACAGGTCAAGTTAAATACTCCATCAACTCTGCCAACAAACTTTACCACAACATTACGGGTTTGAAGGCATGCACATTGTATGAGTACGATGTCGACACCTTGGCTGACCTAGGTCAACACTCTGGTGTAACTGGCAGAGTCAGCAAGACAGATGGTAAGGTTCTGGTAGATGTACTATAATATTGTCAATTCAATGACTAACCTGGATAAAACATTTGTAACAATGAAGTTTAGTCAACACTAAATTAATAAACGACATTGAAAGCCTCCTTTTACTTTATATAAGGAAGAGATTTGTTTTATTCTCTAACGGTTTGTTTTATTTTCTATTGGGAAAGCAATTAAAATTTCAGATTATTTAACATTTCATGACAGTATGTATATTTTATATCCGATGTTCCTTTTTACAAGCGAGTGTGTTTGTTTTAGGTTGCTGAAGACGAGAATTCATTCGAAGATTGAAGTTAATTTTTCAGGTAAGTGATGTATATGTTATGTTTTACAATATAAACAAACATTACTTCAATTTAGTGGGATAACTAAACATTTTAGTGTAGACCTCATTAGGCTTACTTATCCAAATCCGTTTGGATTGATTTATCTTTAAATAAAAGAATGGAAGGTGAATTACAAGCTTCGTTAAGCTGTAAAAATCTGTATTTGACTTTTGTTTAAAAACCTAAACAATACGTTTATGGATTTAAGTTTGTAACTTCCTACACCTCGATGGTATGCTATTATAAAGATTACCATGAAAGATTCTGCAAGAGTGTTACCATAAATAAGTTTATGCTCCTTTAATTTCATCATAGATTAAATTATTATGAATCAAATTAAAATTTCACTTAATTGATAGAAAAAGTTTTAAATTGTACAATATCTCTTAAAGTAAAAGTTTCAGAACACATTTTTTGGTGTGTAAGTAGCTTGAAGTAAATTAAGCAAATTTTTCAACTGTAAGTTAAACATACTTACGATATAACTGTATAACATATAATAAGATTCGTTATGTATTTGTTTTAAGGATATGCGAGATTATTGACATAATCAGTAACCACAAGATTCGAACATTTTCTGCACTTTTATAAAATAGTGTTTCAAATAAAAACTGCACAATACTGCAATTCACAATTTTATAAGTTACACTTCAACCATAAATATCAAAGAACCCTGTTATAAACATTGAGGGAAAAAATAACAAAGCTATAAATTATAAACTTTTCTTCATAACAAATTCTTTGCTTCTAATCTTACCATCCTCCACAGCAAGTTTTAATTTATTTATCAATTATTTTAATCTTATATGTACAAAAAATATTTTTTTCAGAATATTGAAATGAGAAATGAACGGGACTGTCCACAACTCTTTATGTTCTGATCATATGTACTGGATCTTATTTGTAATTTATCTCATTTGAAGAATAAATTTGTATTCATAATGCACCTGGTTTTATTGAAATTTATTGGTGTTATTCCAATTATATTTTGATTTATAATGAAACATAGAGATTGAATATTCTCTTTTTCATTTGACAATATTAGCTATGTGTGATATAAAATTATCTGGTTGCCGAACCCCTCCTTCACCTCTGATAAAACGTGTATTAATCACAACCTTTGAATGTGAGGAATGCCAGACCTCCACCGTGGCTCGGATTCCACGTTAAACTGTAGGTCCTCAATTTCATTTTGCAATCACCCTACCAT
This sequence comes from Timema bartmani, assembly GCA_902151455.1. NCBI lineage: Eukaryota > Metazoa > Arthropoda > Insecta > Phasmatodea > Timematidae > Timema > Timema bartmani. The sequence goes on along the minus strand of CABFWB010009731.1, from coordinate 3,341 downwards.
TACAAATTAACGTAAGTGCGTATAGCCCGAACGGGTAATAGTACGCGATGCTAATAATAATAATATAAGATTGTGTATCAGAAACTTTCTCACTAAGAGAGCTAACTACCCTATTCGATTAATAATACCTACAAAGCATTATTTTAGAATTACTTTGTAAAAAACTCATTGATTTGCTCACTTCCAAGAAGTGAAAAAAAATTTACCGTCTCTATGATTCTATAATAGAAACGGTAGCAAATAACACAATAGACCAAAGTATTATGTTCAATAGATATATATTTAAAAGTGAATAACCAAAATTATTAAAAACCACAGTGATTATGTATGTATCATAATAAATGTAATGAGGTGGAAAAATAGAGTTAAATTGGGACAATAGAGGCACTGTACTCGCGCTGAGGCATTTGGGAGAGGAGGTGGTTTAACTATCTAGCTCCTAACATAATTTGTATAGATCTATATATATATATATTTGTCACCTAAACGAGTATTTCTTATTTAAAGGTATGTTGTATAAGACTGCAAGATAGCTTTGATTACATAGCTCATAGTCACCTAAGAAAAATCAATATATAAATTTATTTATCCTAGCAAATAGGCCCCAAACACCAATTTGAAACAAAATCGTGATAGCTGGTTTTTTCAATCAAATTTTTCAAGCTAGTCATTTGTAAACTACTATAAAACTAACTTTTTAAGAAAAAATTGATAAAATTAAGTATATTTTGACGACTTACCAAGTACTTATTTGAATCAAATAATTATACCAATTTTAAAATTATTTCAAAATTTTAAAAAAATATGTGACCTGTAAAGTAACATTAAACAATTTTTTTTTTCCAGAAAAATAAGTATACTGTGTTATTTATGAGTTCAAATAAAATACTTCCTAGATATCTATTTTAACCAAAATCGTTAGAGGAGTTTTAGAAAGATTTGGAACTAAGAAAAATCATTTATTTGTAAATTACTTTAAAGCAGGGGTTGGCAACCTTTTTAGTCCCGATCGACTTTAAAACTGAACAAAGATCCCGTGATCTCCCAATTAGATTTGTTTTTCCTTATACCTGAACCTTTTATATTTATTCATTTAATTCAATCTCCTAAAATACTAATGTCCCTTTCTTTATAGAAAAACATATGGAATAATAAAGTATACATTTTCTTAGTAAACTATTTCATTTTCTTATAACATTACCTATTATTAACAATATAAAGGTATTTTTGGTGACATTGGAACATTATTTGATAATATTTTTAATATTTGCGAGCTTAGAGAACTCAAAGATCGACTTTGAATGACGATTTGGCATTCTTATGTGATCGACTGAAAGTTGTCCGGTTGACCGCGATCGACTAGATGCCAACCTTTGATGTAAAGCTAGGGTAAAAAATAAAAAATATCCGTAGGTATAGATAGCCATATCTAAATATCAATATTGAACTAAATCGATTCAACCATTTCAGATCTATGTTCAGGGGCCGACAAAAAAAATTTTTAAATCTACTTTTTCTAGTTAAGAAGTACATGTACATAATACGTAAAGATTCATCAAAATCCAAAGGTCACAATTTTAACAATTAACTTACAATATTTTCTCTTTGACGAGAAAGTAAAAATACTCTAAGTAAACTATCAGTTTTCAAAAGAAATGGCAAACATAAGAATATATCAAATGTAATATTATACCATTATAATTAATTTAAAACATGATGATTAACTTAATAAATAATAATTATTTACTACGTTTTATTAGCTCTCATTTCAACCCAATTACAAGTGTTATAATCGTTTCCTCTTTTTCTAATGGCTACCAATATAATCACGTCCGAACAACTGCACAATAAAGTAAACGTTTGATTCGCACCCATGATATTCTACAAGAACTAATAATAATTTGCAGTTTACACTCGATGTATGAGATGTGTCACATATCTAACGATAACATTATGTAGGTTACACATATCTCATTTATCTATTACAGAAGAGTAATGACAGTTCTTTACACTTTTCCTCATAGTCTTAATGCTGAGCTCGTTATATTATATCGTTTATGAAATAGTTTCCACTTGTAATACTCAATGGGAGGGAAAGTAATCTGGTCGGTGATCAATATATGTTTAGATAAAACATTTCAATTTATATTCCAACGTTCTCTGTATTTATTAATTCAATATAACAGTGAAACTATTTCGTAGTATTGTTAACAAACAACATTCTTTAACCAATTACTTGATACCGATGAATTGAATCAATGATCAAAACAATGAAGATAAAAATACGACAAATGAATATTCAAATCTAATTTGATCCGCCATTGTAAGGACACCTTCCAAAGATACTGGCATTATTGTTTGCCAACTCAATCTGAACTTTTTACATGACTATCTTTAAGGGTTTCAATAATAAAATAATTTGTGTAATTTCTTTTTTTATTATATATATATGTCTATGTGGCGTATCTTTGCCACATCGCTCGTAAACTAGTTTTGTGGAAAGATTAGCCAGTAGCAATTTAACACTGCCTGGAGGGTGTCCAAATGTAAAGTACTAATCGTACATCCCTTAAGTGGAGTATCTTTCACTGTCCAGATGAGATGAGATGATGGTGATAGTGAATATGAAGGTGATAGTGAGTATGATGGTGATAGTGAATATGAGGGTGATAGTGAGTATGATGGTGATAGTGAATATGATGGTGATAGTGAGTATGATGGTGATAGTGAATATGATGGTGATGGTGATAGTGGCTATGAGGGTGATAGTGAGTATGATGGTGATAGTGGCTATGAGGTAATGGAACCAGTGGAAACACTTAAACCTAAATTAAGCCTAAAGCTTGATTCACATGTTCACCGAAAATATAAAGTAGAATCTATGTGAGTAGAGCAGATATTCACACGCCGTATATTGACCCATGATCCATTACAACGAAAACTTAAAACAGCTGATAGTCAACATATTTTAGTTTCTAGTAGATAGACATATATTAACTAGATTATTCTCCCCAATCCAAAGCAACAATACACACGCTTTCCATTAAGGGGCTATACATGTATTATGTAAAGCACTTGAGGAATGGGAGGGGGTCCCTCGTTGCGTTACGCTGCGTGACATGGGGGAAGGGGGGATTAGGCTATAGTAACGTAGCGAGGTTTTAGTTTACAAACCAACAACAATAAAAAAGTTTGAATTTATTAAATTAAATTAAATTAAATAGGTAGTCTACTAAAAAGTCCGTGATTCAATTTTTAATAAGTAGTTCATTTATTTGCAGAAGTACTAAAGTGTTTTTGATTGTCAAATAAAAAGATGCAATCAATGATATGACACTGTC
>CABFWB010009730.1:0-11815 GCA_902151455.1 Timema bartmani | reverse complement strand
GCAAAGAAAACTTATAAATACCCTATTTTCGACCCCTTTTTTTTCGCGTTTTTCGCAAAAGCGAATTTACCCTATCTCTAATTATTAATAATAATAGTATGTTACCCGAATCGATAGGCACGCTCGCTAAGTCTGGTTCGCCAATGACAGGGAGGTTCTATTAGAAGCCGGTTGGATTAAGGTGTTTCCTCTCTGAAATTCTAGGGGCATTCATAGCGTGTGAAACGGTATGCCCTTTAAATATCAATACATAAGTTTTGTCTTAAATCTTTTACTATGCAGTCGACTTATCTTCCAGTGCTCTGTATCAAGAGCTTCTTACACTTTTCCCATTCGCGACCCCTTTTCACCCGTTTTTTTTTTTACACGACTCCGAAATATAGGTATAGGCAATAGGTATAAAAATTAAACATTCACTGATCATATATATCCTACAAAAAAAATGTTAGAACAATTCTTTGGTATCAATATAATTTTACCATTTACGAAAGATGAAATCAAATTTGCATACTAATGAGATGTATGTGCTGGCTTATTTTTGCATAAATAGTTAGTAAATTTTGGCTGAATATTTTATATTGCAGGACAGAGCTTTTTCAACGTTTTTCAGGGTTGATCAATATTTTTATTTTATAACCGTCAATACCGAGAACGTCGCTTGGCATAAATACGTAGTACAATATTGCAGAAGTACGTTTAGGGTAATTTCAGAAATTGATGGAAATTCTTTCCTAATCTCGAGCCAAAATTCATTTTACAGTTTTTTAGGAAACTCGTTTTAAACCTGTGTCCCATACTAACTCAGAAAATTCTTCTTGAGATTTGAATGGCAAATGACTGACTTTTGATTTCAAATGAGTATGGTTTATGAGCCCAACTTACGTTTTTTAGAATACTAATTTGAAGGGAAGTATTTCTAAAACAGTGTCTCTAGGTACTTCAGATGATCAATTTTAACTCTTATAATTAAATCTTGGGGAAGATTATTTTCAATTATAAAATCTAATAAGGTTATAATGATAAGTATAGTAATGACTACAATGAAACCTATAATATCTTTAAATGTAAAGTAAGGATGGAAGGGAATTTTATCAGTCTTTTCTTATTCCTAATGGGTTGTTTGATCCTGTTTGGTGAAGAAATAATAGATGAATTAAAACTGCTCCCAATACGATAAATGGTAAAATGAAATGGAATGTAAAGAATCGATTTAAAGTAGCGTTGTCAACTGCGAGTCCTCCCCATACTCACTGTACTATAAATACTCACTGTACTGTAAATATTTCTAAAAAACCATTTTCCACCCTATTTTTCCCTATGTCAACTTTTTTAGTAAAACTTTCAATTTTATCTTTTAAAATAAATATGTTACAATTTGTTGAGTGTTCAGAACAAAGGATGTAGTGAAGTCACGTTATGCAACACGGACAGAAACGCCTCGTATTAATTACGCCTTTGATTTTGAACTAATGAAATCTTTTACTGTTGCCAAATTGTTGGCGATCCCCACACTCAGTTACGCGACTACATAAGGGTTTAATAAGGCCTGCTCTATATTATACAACTTGTTCGTATATTTTGTTAGTTAAGAATGGAAGTTTTTTTAGCATCGCGTCTTACTACCCATTCGGGCTATATTCTTATGTACTAATTACACTAATGGTTTTAGAAATTTGAAAGGTTATATTAAAAAGATTTAAGTGAAGGGAGAGTAGAAAACAATTTTTGGAAAAAAACTACTCTCAGTATAACCGATCGAGATTCGAACCTCGATATTCCGTCATCGGCAATCTAATCTACTGCGAGAATAGCGTGTTAGATCTAGCAACCACCGAAGCGAGCTAGAAATGTAAATCTCTTGCCTTTAAGAAGGTCGTAATGGGTTGGGCTAATTAATAGCCCTGTTTATACACAAACATTTGAACTTAACCTTGAAATATAGATTTGCCTTTATGATTTCCGCATTACATTGGCCCATTTATTGGTGACAAGTTTGAGACAACGGAAAAAACAAACTAAATTTTAATTAAAGACCTCGAGTTGTGAGAAAAACTTTCAAGGCGTAGTGCACAATCCCCTCTGTGATAATTTGTTGATTCAATTTCTTGTCGGGTCAAGGTCAACGCGGCTAGGAAACAGGTGGCAGTTCTATTATTAGTATGGTCCCAAACGCTAAGTGTTTATGTTAACATAAATTTTTAAAATGGGTCTGCCATTATTATAAAATAATATGGTCTTTAGTTGTTTTTTTTAATAGCATTTTACCAAAGCATTCTAAACTGAAACTTAGCCACACTCGGTGAAAGGTACCATGTTCGAATTCTATGCCTAATTTATGTCTAATTTAAATTAATTTTCTTCTACTTTAATTGACAACTGTACATGATTTTATTTTAATACCTGTAGAAAACTAGTGCAAAAAAAATTAGGGCTGTGACTTTAGCGACAAAATTAAACCATCAACAAATTTGATAGTTCAGAACTCATTCAAATTTAAAAGTATTCAAACTTATTCACGTAGGTCAACCCTATATCCTAAAAAGTTTTTCTTATTGTAGCTATAGAAAATATTCACTGCAGTAAAGTCTATTATTGTGCGGCAATGTTTCCGTGCTGATCGATAGTCAACCTTACCGTTTCGTACTATTTCCATCTTATATAAACACAAAATCACAGTTAATTATTAATCGTTCGTCGTCTTTGTTTCAAAAACTCTCAACAGTTTTACTACATATTCAGGTTATATGCATATATGATAATCACTTGATGGGGTATGATGAAGGAATCATTTTAGAGGTAATCTACCCGAATTTGCGAGGAAGGAGATTGGGAAACCTTTTAGGAAAAAAAACACCTTCAGTAGACCCGACCAGGATTCAAACCCAGATCTCCCAGTCCTCAGCAGTCCAGTATTGACATGAAAGTGACGCTTTAGACCATCCAGCCACTGAAGTGGGTTAAAAGTTTGTAAATATAGATAATGATAGTTTCCCAACAAAAAATAAAACTTTAAAAACAATTAAAAACTACCTTGAACGTTGGCCTCGCTGGAAAACTGGACTTTTAACTCAAGTGTTAACTTTTACAGTCCTGACGGAAACGCAAACAAAATATATCTGTTGCATTAATGTTTTAAAAAATTATGAGAAAAAATACTAACATGCATATATATATATTGCTAACTAAGTAACTTTTTAAAATTGTGTAGACTGGTTGAATGCAATTTATTATTTATTTCCTTTTTTCCAACTATGCCCGTGCTTACTTTGCCCAAAGAATTTGTTTTTAAAATGAGACATTTCAGACAATTTTCATTCAATTGTTATTTAACACAAATTTTAAAAAGTGTCAGAATGTATCATTACTTATTGGTGAGAGCAAATGTTGAACATGTGGGCAAAAATTATCTTGCTGAACATAAAAATTAGGCTAAATACCAATTTATTCGTATTAGGATATTTAACAAACGTTTTCTTAACACGTGGATTTATCGGCATTTGGCTTAAGAGATAATTTAAACTAACACACACTCAAACCTAGCAATTTTTTTATATAGCCTGTAAAATAGGACACATTCATAAACAAACATTTTTTTATTTCTGTGATCAAATCAAGATCCCATGACCTTCAGCCACCCCTTTCCAACTCTTCTATAATTTAAATTTGCTTCCGGTGCCAGACGGAAAAAGTGATTAGCCTTAATTCACATCGGCAAGGTTTTTAGTGTGTTTTTTTTTATAAAACTATTTACATTTCTTTAAACACACAAAGGTTCACTAACATTCCTATCAATGTCTAACTGAGCTTACTTTCTCTCAAAAGAACACATTTAACGCACTACACATGAAAGAAAGCTTGAAACCGTTACATCAAGTATAGAGTTCAACATGTTGCCAATGTGTTTATCAACTTGCCGATGAGAAGGGACACACCCACCTTCGGACTGGGAGCATCAAAATAGCGACTGGTTTCATGTACACTTGAATTTAATCATTAGATTGAAGAATACTTTTAGGAGCATTTTACGTTTAGAAAAAAACAACTTTTTTTTGTGTGTAAAAGTCTTGTTTTATTTAAATATTACTTAAAAATAAAATGAGCTAATTATTACATTGTGAAAATGTGCTACAACTTGAAATCAAGAAACTAACATCTTTAATAACGTTAATTTTTATAGAAATTACTAATATAATTTGTTATATCTGCTCAGTAGTTATTGGTATTATTGGAGGGAAATATATTCTCGTTTAATAATAGGGCAAGGCGACTCAGGAAAATATACTAGCATATTTTATTATTCTTAATTTGAGTGCATTTATCACGGTTTTCCATTACTAACAAAAATATATATTTATATTTACTGTTTAGCTTCATAGTCCTATTATTATAGCGCCAGAATATAGGGAAGACTTACCTTGGTAGCTTTGACTATATTTGGAGTAACGCCGGTTCCAACCGTCAAGTAGAAAAATAGCCAGGCAAATATAAAATAACTATTTAACAACATAAATACCTAATCACTAAACTGGATGAACGATTTCGAAACAATGTTCATTCACAATTTACTTGTTCAGGTTAATCAAACATCCTCTTAACACCGCACACGTTACACAAGAGATAGAGACACCTATACACAGACATGGGGCGGCTTCCAACGGCCGTCTGAGTTTCTTTGCACGAGACTTCAAGCTCCTCCACTAAAAAGCTCACTTCCCCTCCCTCTTTTGGATATCCTTCTACCGCCCTCCCCCCCTCTCCTTCCGGCACATCTGTGTGTCATGGCGGCTGGGTTGTCTACGTCATCAACTAACGTCCTCTTCTAACCCCACCATCCTGATAGCAATAGTACGGCTCACCTGGTTTTACTATCAGTCCCAAATATATCGGCTAGATGGGCTAATAACGTTTTATTCTAGAGTCGGCCCCGTGGTGAATTGAATGATTTGCTTATTAGTTTGAATTCTCTTAAATAAATTAACAAAACCACAACTAAAGTTTATTTATCGAAAAGAGCCTTCGAGATATAATTATTGTTCGAGATATTACTCAATAAGTGTTCTTACATGGAAAATGGCATCCTGAAGACCATTGACTTCCAGCCAGTAATAAAACAATTCTCAACAAAGAAATTTTTCAAACCTTTGTATTGATTAATAATAATAAATAGTTAATCAATGAATACTGTATGGCTTACCAATTAGTTATTATGTATGTTAAAAAGTTTCTGTTGATTAATCCTCGTTTCAAATCATGTTTGTTTTTTATGTATAAGCATTGATTTTGTTGAAAGTACAAATAAATCTAAAGCTTTAATTTTATTGGCCGTCTGCATTTTTATTCCCGTGCATTGCTTTGCCCTGGCCTTACAATGCTGTGAAGACAGCTTTGCCATACAGGGTAAATAAAGTTTATGTCCTTATTCAAGCATTTACGTGGAAAGAGGATTCAAAATATGGTATAACACAGTGACGGAAGGATTCAAATAACTACACCAACAACGTCACGGTGACAAAGCAATAGAGAAATAAATATAGTGTGCATAAAATTGTATTTGTGCTAGCAATTAATTAACGTTGGAGTACATACTTCGGTGGCCGCATGGTATAAAGCGTCACTCTCATGTTAAACTAAACTGCCAATGACAGGGACATCGGGGTTCGAGTCCCGGTCGGTTGTACTGAGGGTGGTTTTCCAATCTCCTTCCACGCAAATGTAGATACACTTTATCTAAATTCTACCTTTCAAATTACTAGCTCATTAACCTAATTAGTACATAATATGGCTATAACCTGAACAGGTAGTAAGTCACGGGGATAAAAAAAATAGCATTGGAATAATTGAAAGTAGGCTACTTGAAAAAATTACTAATTTACAATACTAAATAATTAATGCTTGTTAATTCAATAAATACACATTTGTTTAGCAACAATTTAGATATCACTTAAATCAATATGGACCACGTTTATCTTTTTAATGTTCATTTTTGGGAAGGAAGGCAGTAGCTGTGAGTTACTAAAAATTGCGGGTTTAAAAAACCCAAGAAGCTACTTTGTAATTTTCAACATCAAATGACATTTTAATTTCTCTTTTCTAGCCTCCGTCTACTTTTGAATTATTTTGAGTATTTACTTTAAATCAATATATTATAGAAAGCCTGCATCTGCTATTTTCGTAAAATTCTGAAATAGTGATAAGATTATTTTGGCTATCATTCGTTATAATATTTCCGTTGTCTATTTGGCGGTGCTGAATACCAATACCAAAAATTGCAACATTATTATTTCGTTCAGTATTTAAAACCCTACATGTTAGGCCATATTCTAATTTTTTTCGGTTATTTGGGGTATTAACGTGCAACCGAATGATTATATCAGCACATGAGAATTTATATGATCGAGAGCGAAAGAACTTACCAATTTTGCCGGGATAGGTATTTTCACATACCTTCCAGCGTACTTTTACATTCCACGATCGATATTGGACCGATGACCCTAGCTGGGCTTGAACCCACGATCATCGGGTCCTGAGGCGAGCACTTTACTCCAAGATGACCAAGGTCGAAGTAAGGTTATAAAACTCTATGTAGGGAAACATTAAAATTTGAAAACCTTTTATTGTTTGTAGCTGTATGTCTAGAATGGAAATGTACTATTTTTCCTACAACCCCTACCAATTCCCGCCTATCCCTCTAACAACCCAATAGATTTGGTCAGCCTAAGCCCGCTCCCATCTTTACTTTGTCCACCCCTCTGAAAAAATCCAACATAATTCGACATGTGCACTTTGCTATATTGGGCGCACTCGAATTGCGGAGTAAAGTTTAGACTGTCTGCCGGTACACATGAATTTCGGAACAATCTGTAATCGCATTGAACTCCTAGCACCTAACCTAAGCTAACCTAACATAACATAACCTTTCCTGGGCGCACTCAAATTTTGGAATAAAGTATACCTGTCAGCCGGTGCACACGAATTTCGGAACAACCTGTAATCCCATTCAGCTCCTAGCCCCTAGCCTAAGCTAACCTAACCTAACATAAACTAACCTAACTTCCATTTTCCACTTTGAACAAAGTAATTATGAATTTAATTTTTACTTCGCAGTTCGTGTAAGGGTATTTATTACCAACCTTGAATGAGTTGTTCTGCAATTCGTGTGCACTGGCTGTATTATGTAACGACTACACGCGTCTCCATAGTTTTAATCCATCTCCCCCCTTTCTCCCTTCCTCAATTCCCAAGTCACATGTTCTGGGAAAACCCCTTTTGGAAAGGCCCACATTAATTAGTGATACAAACGGAGATTCCGGCTATGTAACTCAAAGAAATCGGTTCACCCTAATAATGATACAATATATTAGAAAATACAGTAAAATTTCATTGTTACAACAAGACTATCTTTTGCTTGATTTTGAGTAAAACAATATTTGGGCAATATTAGCTTACTTTTGGATGAGTATTCTCTAGGTCAATTCGAAATTTTGCTTCATAAATCGATTAAAGCAAAATATGTCGGCACGAGAAAAAGTCAAAAATTAGTATTGGTTTATTTGTAAACCTTTTCTATTATTACGTGTCTGATGAACAATTCCTTTACCCTTTTTTTTTTTAGATAGTGTTGAAACGAAGCGGAGCTAAAAACTTTTGTATATAACTGTTTTGCCGTAGGCCTACAAAATTTGTATTACTATTAATAAACTAGTCATTTAGTTAGAGGTTGAGCTTGTATCGAAATATAAAAAATACATTATTTTGTGTCCTCGCGAATAACTCGTTTATTTCTATTATTTCATTACATTTATTATATCATTTAAAATAAATCTAAAAAAAAAGACACATTAATTTAATATACTTCTTAAACCACGCCTAGTCTTAACTTCCTCTGGTAGCTCAGTTGGTAGAGCGGTGGACTGTAGAATGAAAATTAAGAGAAATCCATAGGTCGCTGGTTCAAATCCGGCCCGGAGGATATTTTACTCTTTTAAATAATTAATCTTTTGCCAACTATAGAAATCATTATTTAGTTTTTATACTCAATTTGTTGAAAGTAGCTAGCTTTTTACATTTTATAAACTATACAAATGCATTAAACATTCCAAAATTAAATAAGATTGTCTGTCACAGGAGATGGAATTGTACAAAGACAAAAAAAAAAGTTGACAAGATTGAGATCAATATGTAAATCTTCCTTATGGGGGTTCTCGGAAATATTGTTCAAATAAATGAAGATATATAGTTAGATGGCAGTATGCTATGACAGGTAGGCCTAGTTTTGTTTGAATAAGATCAAAATCAAATGAAATACGTTAGCATCATAACAATTTTGTTAAATTTGAACACTATTTTCTTATACTTTGGAATATTTTAATCTAATTAAAATATAAAAAAACTTTGACTCCATTATCTAGTCGTGACTACTTTTTTTTAAATATATAACTGCTTTCTTTCATGTTTATTTTAAAGGCACCACCTACTTGAAGGCAGGGGTGTCGCACTGTGAAGCCTTGGGGGTGGTCTAACCCCCCCTCCCCCTTCACCCCAATGTTGGGAAAAGCTTGAAAGTTGGGAATTTTGTGTAGAGTCGAGCTCTTTAGTTGGTAATTTCTAGAATTATCCTGTAGCACTGTACTTTCAACAATGATTGTTCTTTATTGCAGACTTGTACAAACAAATTTTAAATTTTCCAAATTGTCGATCCCTATTCTTCAAAAGTTCCCAACTTCATTCATAGCTCATCAAATATTGAAAGGAGATACCTCGTAGTAGATTGTATAGGAAGTTTAGTTAATCAAGTCGGATAGTAGCGCCGTGCCGTTCTCACTGTCTACTAGTCTTAAGGCTGCTACTACTACTACTAGTCTTAAGCCTTAATTACTACTACTACTACTACTACTACTACTACTATACATTAGTAGCCTAAAAAAGGTTACAGTATATTCACCATAGCTTTCTACTCGAATTACATTTGAAAAATCACATGTTTAGATTTTGGGTTGCCAACACTTGTAAAAGATCACTGTTTTGTTTTAAATGATAATTCCTAATTACATGTTATATTTACATTTAAAATAGCTTAAACTTAAGTTTTCTCACACTATTTCATTACTTCTAATAATATATTTTCATCCAATCCGAAATAATATTTTAATCATAATTAATAGTACTTATTCTTCACTTTGGAATGTAATTTATAATGTGTAATATAATGCACACATTAATACCTTGTGATACAGGCATCATATTTACTTGGAAAATAGAAAATACTTGTCTTTTTTTGTATAGAATAAATTATTTTATTATTATTTTACTGTATTTCAAAATAGTTAGCTAAATAAAATATTTTTTATTTTATCCACTGCGTGGGTGCACCATTGTAAAGAACTTGTTTGCGTCATGATCAATCATATGGTTTAAATTCATCGGTCACCATTTTGAATCTATGTTAAACCTTTTGTGAAAGTGTTGTGAATGATTATTTTTTTAAGTGGAATAAAATGATAAATAAGTTTTGTGCCCGACATCAAATAAATATAAATACTATTGTCCTAGATTACTGTGGTTAACTATCACATTCAAACAATACCATATATTTTCATTACAGCAATCCAAAGTGACATGTCAGGTGTTGGTGTAGAGATACATTAGGGACTATTTCTAGTAGCTTTTTGAGGTGTCATCCAAGTAAACTTGAGTGGTGAATTTTCCTACACGCAATGATGGTGAATGTCTAAAACAAATATCACCTCTAGCTTGAAAAATGCATCATCAATAAATAACTTTAAAAATACAGTTACCTAAAATCTCAATTCAAGACCAAAATATTACCTTAAATTTTACAACTTTCATGAGGGATAACTCCCTGAACCTCCTGTGTTCCATACCAGTCCGTTCCAGGTCCCCTAGTGTGATCAACGTTGCCCTTGTACTATCCTTGGTCATCTGGGAATGTTTCTATTTTCAGAAAGCCTAGAGTTGGGAAATTCCGGCTAGAGTTGGGAAATTCACCGCCTAGAGATGAGAAATTATTCGTCTCACCTCCATCCCCCTTCCCCCAAATATATTTTGTGCGACGCCAATTCTTGAAGGAAATATTCTTACATTGAGGTATATTTTTTATAGAATGACAGATCTGAAGTTATAAATTACTAAAACAATCCTCAATTCACTTAGAATTATCTGTTGTGACCATGTTAAAAATGACTGACTTTTTTTTAAAACCTCAGATTATAGCATTTAGCATGAAATTTGGTTGAAAATGAGCTAATTTGTCCTTTTCATTTATTTATTTTAAAATTATGGAGCATTCCCTTTATTTTGGCGTAAACCGTATTATGAAATAGTAAACTACTTTTGAAATAAAGCAGTATTTATAGGCATCTGCAACGCATCTCAGCGTTCTGATTGATACATAGCCCCCTCAAGCTAGATAAAAGCTCGTAATTGCTAATTTTTTTATTAAATCATTTTGACAACTTTGACAGTGGTGTTCCGTTGAAAGATGAAAAATATATGCCTGAGGATTTTTTAAGCGCCATGTTTTACTATACATTCAGGCTATCCGTTCATTTAGGCCTACACTAATGGGATATACATGAGGAAGGTAGAATGTAGAGGAAGTGTACCCACATTTGCTTTGGAGAGAGTTAGCGAAACGGTTCAGGGAAAAGCAACCTCAGTACATCCGCCCAGATTTGAAATCCGACCTCTCCTTCTCTGGCAAACCAGACTAAGTGAGCTTGACATTTCGTTCACGCGCCTTCAATTTGTATTTACTCATATCAAGAGAAAGTATTGTAAACGTAAAAAAAATTATCTCCATGTTACGGTTAAAAATATACGTTTCATGTGAACACCAACCCAAAAAAGTAGTCTGTCCCCACGTCTGTCCGTCTGTCTGTCTGTTTCTAGCCACGGATCCAAACGGTTGGATGTATTTGATTCAAACTTAATATTTAGATTTTATAGGGCTATAGGTTGGGACGTGTTTTTATTTTGACCTTGGCCCTCAAATTAAGGGTAGTTCATTAATAAGTGATTTTTTTGAACTCCAAATTTTGTTAAAATAGTTCTAACGATTTTGTTTAAAATGCATATTTTGGATTTGTTTGACGTGCAAAATAGCATTGTATTGATAGTTTCTGAGCAAATATTGTCGAAGGATGGTTTACTGATGGGAAATTTTTGAAAATTCCAAAGATTTCGAAAATGGCTCTAACGATTTTGTTTAAAATGTAATTCTGGGTGTTGTGTGGTATGACAATTAACACTGTATTATTGTTTTCGGGTAGAAACTTGTTTTTACTGACGACTGATTTTTCAAAAACATGAAATATTTTTAAAATGGCTCAAAAGGTTTAGTTACAAATGGATATTTTGGGAGTGTTTGACATGAAAAATACCACTTTATACTTGTTTTTGGGGTGAAAATTTAGTTATGGGTGGGTGGTTTACTGATAACTGATTTTTCAAAAACTTGAAATATGTTTAAAATGGCTCCAATCATTTGGTTTAAAATGGGTGACCTATCTGAACTGTTTTATAAAATAAATAATTGCATAAGCATATATTTGTTTTTCATAAAAACATTCAGTTAATAGTAGTTACATTAATTTTTATGTGTGTTTTAACACAAAAATAAATGGTACGTTGCACTATAGACTTTCTCTCGCTTTTATCTTAAAATATACATTTACTAAAAACTCGTAAGATTTATGAAATGAAATAAAAGGTCTAAGCATTGTTATTATTATTATTATTATTATTATTATTATTATTATTATTATTATTATTATTATTAGCACCGCGTCTTACTACC
>CABFWB010009729.1:0-11820 GCA_902151455.1 Timema bartmani | reverse complement strand
TCTCTTCTAATGATAAAGGAACATCTCTGAAAATTCAACAATGTGTGAAGTGTAATATGGTGCAATAGTTTGAGAAGAGAAGAAACTGTCTTATTATACATTTCCAATCTACTAGGCACTAATACATTTTACTACTAGACACTTTGTATTTGTCATAATTATAATAATAGACAGATGGGGAATGGTATGCAATTTACAAGTGTTAAGAACAAGATTTCATTGTCATGTAACATAAAAAAACATAGTTTGTATACACACAACAGGAAGGTATTAGGAATCTAATAATAGCAGTATCGATAAAGATTGTAAATTTATATAATTATATAGAATGTACCAAAAATCTTACTATTGGTATTGTTTGAATCAACGTATTTTTGTTGTGTGTTTTAATAGAAAGAATTCATTTTTTTAGTTGTTATATGACAAAGAAACAATTGTTTGTTAACTGTTGTAATAAACGTACCATTCCCTATCTCATCTTGACCGCCTCCTGAACTAGGTCTAGTCTCAGAAAACAATAACTTATTGGATGTTCCGCTACAACTTGGCAGTTACGTGTGCTGCCAACCTTTTCTTTCTCTTTGTAGGGCCTATTGTTGATTATCTGAAATTCAGATACTATACTAAAGCTGAATAAACTATATCTGTAAGAGTCTATAGTGATTCTAAACTGAGGTGACAACTATGTAAATATGTCAAATATTTTAATCACTTTTAGAGGTTTTTAAAAAACTTTAATAATTGAACATCCATATTTTTAAAAGTAATTTTATTAAATATAAAAAGAGTTTTATTTTGTGAATTTATATATTTATATTGATGTACAAGCTGAAATAAAGAAGGATTTTGTGTGAAAAAATAAAATAAAAAGGTTGTATTTGGTTTCGAGCACAACTGCAGAAATTTCAAATTTGGTGGTGGATGACATATTGTTTACTCTACCCTCTACTTATATGGATATTATATATACATATATATGAAACCAGTTTATTTAGCCTTTGCTAGCCTATATGTCAGATACTATTTTTACTACCTTGCTATAGCATTTTTTTGTAGGGAGAAACATAACCAATTAGATTTTATTAATTATTTAATATACGGTACTAGAAATATTACCTCTCACTGCCGGGAGTAGTAATGCGATAGAAACGATGCCGAACATGATGTTTGTCCCCGTGGTAGCAAATAGAACACAAATCATAGTTCCCACATTCAGCGCACTTCCAACGAATACCGAAAATTGGCTGCTGACGACAAGTGTCACACATCGTTCCGTCATGTTTCACGCCTGAAAGAAGAAATAGTATGTAAAGATTTAAATAAGGTAAGTTTTAGGCCCACATAAAATTTGAAAAATGTTGTGCCAAGGCAATGGCTGATATGGTAATAGCTACAACACTATTTTTTTTTAGCAATGTGATACCTTATGTGTGAAATGCTAGACCTTAAATTTTACATAAACATAAGAATAATATCATAAATAGCTATACCAGTAGGTACATGCTTAATTCTGGGCATACTGTAACATTATTACTCTGGTAATTGGTTATCAAAGTTTTAAGTAAAAGCTTTATACATAAATTAAACTGAACACAGTTCCATTAAAATTATAGAAACAGATTTTATACACCTCGTACTTTTGAGACATGGTGGTTAAACTATGCAAATGCGTACTAAAAACTGTTATCATAATAATAATTGCATATACTAAACACAATATTAAGATTAGTGTAATTGGTTTTTTTATTAGACAGGCTGATTACTTAATTCATGTGTCCAGTGCCTTCTACACAATATATTGTTTAATACCGCCTTCAAATTCAACGCCAATAAAAACTAAATAAAACTATAATTAATTTAAAAAATTGATTAGGCCTATTATTATTATTTCACATAACCTAACTAAACCTAACTGTCCAATAGTAGACACGTTAAAGATTAGCTTTTATTTGGTTGGTTAGCTTATAATTAATAACATATAAAGCCTGCTTCGGTAGCTGAATGGTCCAACCCGCTACTATTGCAGTAAACTAGACTGCCGACGATGGGGAGATCCAGGTTTGAATCTCGGTCAGGTGTACTGAAGGTGGTTTTTCAAAAATTGTTTTACACTCTTCCTCTACACAAACGCAGATACACTTCCTCTAAATATAGCCTTCCTCGTTCCTAGAAATCATTTGCATAATTAGTATATAACATGAACAAGTATTATGATGCAGTGCTAAACAATTTTTTTTAAATAAAATGTTTAAAGAAATTTTAATAAATTACTTAAACAAGTGTTTTAGTGAATTGTAATTTTTTATAAGCTGGTCCTACTGTATTCATAGGTTTATATGGGCAGAATTTTATGAAAGTTCAAAGGTTGAAACGTTCCTATCACAGAGGTACTATGTGAAGTAATCATGGTTTAATTAGTTATATATATTTTGATATCATGTCTTACTACCTGTTCGGGTTATACGCAGTCTAATAGTAATTAAAAATAGGTTTCTTTAAATTTATCTGCCCTGTACTGAAGTTATTTTATTCTTATAATGACTTTTTTCATGTGTTTGTGTTGTGTAAACAAAGTTGCTCAACACTACAAGAATGTATACAAGATGCTTAAAAAACTCAAGGTCAATATTGAAATATGGCCTAAATTAGGGATATATTAATAATCAATATTATATTTTGTTGCTAAAAAAGAGAGTGCTTCACACAAGTTTCAAATAAGTGCGTGTTTGTGATTTTAAGTCTAAATTTGTTTTCAGGAAGACACACATTTATATAAAATGTATAAAGCTTTAGCAATACTTGGTTATAGTTACTGTGATCNTAAGTGCGTGTTTGTGATTTTAAGTCTAAATTTGTTTTCAGGAAGACACACATTTATATAAAATGTATAAAGCTTTAGCAATACTTGGTTATAGTTACTGTGATCTAGGCCCTAGTTTCTAAATAAATGAAAAAAAAAATGTGATATAATTGGCCTGAGAATTGTGTGGGTTCACTTGGTTTGTTTTTTAATCTATAAAACTTTAAATGTACTGTATCAAACAATGATTTGGAGAGTATTTTTTATTAGGTCAACAATGTAATTTATACCTGTTGGTGCACTGTCTAAAATCCGTAGATCATATGCCCCTGAGCATCTATAGTTGGCAGCAGTGCCATTATCCCAAACCACCACCACTTCTTCAGGAGATTCAAAGTTGCGAACAGTTCCTACATGTCCTTCTCCACCATCCTAAAAATATAGGTTCAAACAAATGTTTAAAAAAAAACAATGGAACAAATGGAACAAGTTGAGAATTTCAAAAATAGTCTGAGGGAGGGCCTAACCTGTTTTCCCCATTTCCAATCAGGACCTCGAATAACTCTAGCTCCAACGCCTTCCATCATAAATCGTGTCGTACGGGTTCCAGTAATAGCTCCCTCCATTGTAGGTTTCAAAAATTAACACATGACAACATAAAAATACAGAAACGTCAAAAACAACCATAGGCAGACAATATCACATTCCAAACAACATTCATTGTGTCAACATAATAAGTATAATAAAAAATTACATTCAACAGTATGGTGATTAGTTCTTTTCCATTTCATAGAGAGCAGGTCAGTCTCACGTCGAGATATCGAACAATCACGAGTCAAACGGATGGAATCCCAAAAATAAGTAGTTTAGATTAGCCTTGACACTCACGTTTCATTAGTTGAGCTTTGTTTTGGTTCTCTTGGTCATTTTAATTTTTATTACGCATTAGGATGCGTTTATATTAATGCATTTCGCATAGCGAATAGTGTAGTACAAAGTGCGGTAGAAGTTGGAAAACATTATTTTCAATGATAACGTTTACAATAGTTCCAAAGTGAATAGTGAACAGTTCACAATGTATATAGTTTATTTAACTTTTAAAGTCTTGTACGTTATGCATGGAATGTAGTTTAGATAATCATTACAATTTACTAGTCATGACTAATGAGACATGCGAATGCGAGGAATTAATGCTTTATACAACTAAACGCCGGTATACACATCAGAAAAAACTTAGCTTATGTGTTTATATTTGAAATGCCTTGTGGTACCTAGTCATACTTGTTTGTTATTAACGAATTTTTCTTATTTCAGTTTAATAGACTATGATTGTCTATGTGATTGAACATAAAGGAAAAATATTACACATTTCATTCTGTTATCGAGAAGTAAGTCTACTATAACATCCATGACAGTAATAAAATCGGAACCAAATCAAAATTGATTTTTAATAGCTTTGTACAGACAAAACTTAAGTTAGATTGAATAAGTTTTAAAAGATACAGTTTAATTTATGTTGCTATTTTTAGAAACATTATTTAATAGAAAAGAGGTTAGATCATTTTCTATTTACAAAATACTATCGATTTAATTAAGACTTTATACACGTATCATAATAAACCATTGCATTTATCTTATGAATTTTGTGCATTGTACGATATGCACTATTTACTATTGTTATGCGTTATGCAAATATAAACCACACCTAAATTCCAATCTGCTATTTTAAATCAAATTATTTATCATTATCATAACTATTATAATTATTCAACACCGAACCGTTTATAACCAATGAAAGGGCTGAAATATTTTTTTTTTTACATATACTAACAACATTAGTCTTGGACCCCTCGTTACTTTTCAAAACCGGGTTGTAAATAATATATACAGGTTCCTTTCCTTACACCAACAAAATAAACGTATAGGAAAACTAATTTACTATCTATATACAAACATCTGCCATTATTAAATTTGTGGTCTTCTATAAAATTAGTCTTGGTCTAACAATAATCTCAGTGACTCTTTGAAGAAACAATAAAGTAGGTTGTTTCATCAGAGGCAATAATGATTTATTTAATTGGTATGTCAACATAGTTCATTGTGGGCTTAAATCTATTCGTACAATTGGAAATAGGCTGTTAAACAAAGTACCAAAAGATGTTAGGGCTCTTTCGTTTGGCCAGTTTGTGATAGGATTAAAAATATAAATGGAAACTTCTATGAAACCATATACCTAAACAAAGATTGTCCCTTGGCTGTGATACATAAAAATAATAAAAATAACAGTGTCCAGCAAATTGTAGCCTCTTACTTAGTTTATGTAATGGTGGTGTTCATTTTTGTTATATGGGCTGGTGTCATATAAACATGATTTAGTTTAGGAATATGCTGAATGTGTTCGTCTTAGTATGATTTTTTTTCATTTTTTCTTACCTCATTTACGTATAAAATAATTCTTATTTATGGTTACTTTAAATAAGTTACTTGATACGCCTATGTTTTGTCTAGTTAATTTTATTTTTTTAATTTGTATTAATTTTTTTTATTTTTTCCATTTCAATTCTCTCTCCTACTTTCGTCAAAATTATATAATTAAATTATACCCATGCATTTTAGCACCTACTGTTAGATTATAAGTTTTTTTTGTAAAGAGTCAAGGCTCATTAAAAATTCAATCAATAAACACATTTGAAAACATGTTGATTTTATTTGATGTTTCAAACCCCGTAATGTAGATTTACAAAAAAAAATATGTATTTATCAAACATGATTGGAAAAACATATTTTATTATTTTAGAAATAATTAAAAATAATATCATAATTTTATATAGCACTAGGTTGGACTTTAACTTCTTTTTATACGTTATGCTTAGAGTGTAATATCGATAATCATTGGACTTGAGACACATTGATAATTCAAGACACAATAATACTGCAAGGAGGGCATTTAGCCAACTAAACGCCAGTTTTTTAGCAGACGAAAAATATTGCTTCTGAATTATTATTTTTTATCTACCACCGCGTCTTACTACTCGTTCGGGCTACACGCTGCTTGTGTATTAATATTCATGTTTGAAATGCCTTGTAGTAGCTATGCTTGTTTATTATTCACTAACTTTCTTTGTTTTAGTGTCAATAACTATAATATTCTATATGATTGAAATTAAAGTATATATATTAACTATTTGATTTTGTTATTGAGAAATACGTCTACTTTAATAATCATTATAATAATAAAATCGGAACCAATTAAAAATAGAATTGATTTTTAATAGTACAGACAAAACTTAAATTTAGCCAAGCTTACGATTTAAAAGATACAGTCTAACTAATGTTTTTCTAATGAAGTATTTTTAAGTATAATTATTATCTATTAGTGAAAAGAGTTTAGGCTATGTTCTATTAATATAAGACAATCGATTCAAACAAGACGTTATACATATGTTTAATTAAAAACCTATGTATTTTTCTTATGAACACTATTTACTACTATTTATGCGTTATGCATGAATATAAACCCAGCCTAACTAATCTTCCTGTGCTATAATGTAACTAAAATAAAAGAGAGCTTTGGTGGTTGAGTATAATACTATATCTAAAAAGACTGGGTTGGATTTATTTTACGAACCTTTTTACTATCTCGTAGGCTACAAGTCTCGTGTACATTTGACTATAAACATGTTCTGCCAACGAATTGCCGCATTCAGTGATGGCAACTTCCCTTAAAAGGAATCATTCAAGAAGAAGAATCGCGGCTTTATCATTTTTATCAAATATTTCTCTTGATGGAACACACAGAGATACAAAGCTAGCTATCTTTGCTAAAAATGGTGGTTTTGCAAAGTGTGTTCCCGGTACTACAGCCCTAGACCAAGAAGGAAATGAATGCGAATGTAACAGAGAAAATGTAAATAAACAAGAGGCATCTGCCACAGAATCAAAATCATTTAAACTTAATCGATTTTCGCCAACGAATGGTAAATCTCCCGACCACCTATCAAATAGTTCAGATTCTAATCGTAGTGAAATAACTGTCACGCCTAATAAAGCTGTAGATCAAGAGCATTCATCTTTACTGAAAAACCTTGTATCCATCACCACTCCGTTTCGGGAGAGGTGAGTTATTATATTTAATATTTATTACAGTATATTACCCCACTTTAGGCCTATCATTTATTTATATTCTCAGCTATGAAATGAATTTGTTTACTCAACGATCTTCCATCAAAGGTCGTTATGAACTTAGGATAATACATTGACATTGAAATTCCGAGGCAAGATTTTGATAATGAACTCTTCCCCCAAACAAATACTTTGAATTTTTTTTTTAATTATTATTATTAGCACCGCGTCTTACTAACCGTTCGGGTTACACGCACATACGCTAATGTGCAATGGTAGGGTGATTGTGATATGAAATGGAGGACCTACTGTCTAACGTGGTAATCCGAACCACGGTGGAGGCCTGGCATTCCACACATTCACAAGCTGTGATTAATACGCGTCTTGTCAGAGATAAAGGAGGGGTTTGGCAATAAGATAAATTTGTGGCGGGACCGAGAATTGAACCCTGAACCACCAGCACAGTAGTCTGCCACCTTACCCCTAGACCACCGGCTCACCAAAAATGTTTTGCAAAACAACTAAGTTTGTCTCTAGTAAAATAGAATGAGTGCGAAAGAAAGCATTCGTTTTACTTAAATTCAAAGTAACATTCTCATTACTTTTTTTTTTTAGCTTTTTTATTATATTTATTAATTTTTCCCCCTCACATTTATTGATAAAATGTATTCATTGATACTTTCACACATATTTCAAAACTATCTAATCTGTCACATTGTGCTGCTGTCTATTATGTTTTGTATAGCTATGCTTATTTTGCTATTTTCTTTTTGTTTTGATTTTGTTTTACTTTTATTTCATGATCAAATGTTAGTAATGTTTTTCAAATCTTTTAAACCCGTGTAAAATTTCATTCTTATAAATCCATAATCTTTTAAGCGAGCTCAAGCTTTTTGGATCATGTAATTAATTATATAAAAAAATATATTTTTTAATTTAGTAGCTGAATCTAACTTTGACACTGAATGAAAATGGTTCCATAAAAGTTTATGTACACAATTTATAAATTGGTTGTAACTTATGCCCTATTAAATAATTTATTCTTGCATAGGCCTATATTTGTACATTTTACTTATAGAGCCTTCCTATTGTATCCTTTGAAAAAAAAAATTGCGCCCATTTTAATGACTATAACAAACTCAAAAATGGGAAAAATTGATCAATTTAGGAGAAAAACGCAGTCCATATTATAATTTTAAAATCGTTGTTTTACCATTACATTATATTTTAGTCATTCTTAAAATTATTTAATTCAAAACTAAACAAACTCTGTGATTTAAAAACTCTAAAAAAATGCATTCATTATAAAAGTAAGATTTTAAAAAAGGAGTAGGCAATATTAGCTAGAAATATGATACCGACAATATACAACTGTGATATGACATAGGCTTAGTCTTATATTTTTTTCTTTTTTCTTAAACACTTTTAAACCTTATATTTATATTTATATTTATTCATTCATGAGATCTAATTTAAAAAAACAGCTACCTATCGGCATGTAAAATCATCTAGTCCACATGTTACCTACCACATAGGTATGTACACACATTTTTTGGGCCCCCCTTTTGCCCATGAATGTACTTGACATTCCTTATTATGGAGATATAGAGCTATATTATACTATGAATACCAACTGTCCAAGGCCCTATATGGCCCCTATATACAGGTATAAAAGGGTGCTGGACTTCTCCGATACTCCTCCACTCCCCATGTGTTCATTCAGAATTTGAATTAGGTCTGCCCTGTTGCTAATACCTCTTCAATAACTGAGAACTTTACCATTATGAAACAGTAGGCTAAATGTTGCCTACAAAAGCAATGGGATAATTAACTTACAGGAAAAGTTTGATTCAATTACTATTTATTATTATTATTATTATTATTATTATCATCATCATCATCACTGCGTCTTACTACCCGTTCGGGTTATACACACTTACCCTAATGTGTAATGGTAAGGTGATTGTGAGATGAAATGGAGGACTCTACAGTTTAACGTGGAATCCGAACCACGGTGGAGGCCTGGCATTCCCCACATTCACAAGTTGTGATTAATACACGTCTTCATTTCAATTCTTGTTCTCTCTTTCTTCGCAATTCTTCATGTACTTCCTCCATGTTTCTCTCCCTATTTGTTTGCTTTCTCTTTTTTATTCCTTTTCTATTTTTGTATTTTTCCCTTATTTTGTCTTTTTCTCTCTTTACTAATCTCACTTTCTATCTGTTTCTCTTTTTCTTCTTTCTTCGTCTCTCTTTTTCTTCTTTCTTCATCTCTCTTTTTCTTCTTCGTCTCTCTTTTTCTTCTTTCTCTTTCTGTATATTTTTATCTATTTATTTTTTAATCTTCCTCTCTACCTATCTCATTCTTTTTCTCGATTTTCTTGATCTTTATCTTTTTATATCTCTTTTTCTCTTCTCTCACCCCCTCACTTTATTTATTTCTACCTCTCTTTTGCCCCCCTCCTTTTTATTTTTTCTCTATTTTTCTAATTTTTCTACACACTTCTTTTTCTCCCTAATTATTTACACCCACAGTATCTTTGTTTCTATTTTTTTCCTACTTTTACTCCCTCTTTTACTTATCTCTCCTGCTATTTATCCCTCTCCCTCTCTTTCACTCCTTCTGTTTCTTTCACTCCTTTTCTTTCTTTCTCCTTATTACTTGCTCTTCTTCCCTTTATTTATTTCCCTCTCTTTCTTTCCTCAACTCTTTCAGGCCTACTCTTTCTCTTTTTATTTTTCTACATTTTTACTGTCTTTTCCTTTCTCACTTTTTTGGCCTTTTTCTCTATTTTTTCAATCTCTCATATATATTTCTCATTCTCTTTTTTCTACTTTTTTTTTCTTTCTCTTAAGTTATTTCTTTATATCCCTCTTCCTTTCACCCTCTAAATATTTTATCTCTCACTTTTTATTTTTCTCTCTTTATTTATTTCCTCTATTGATTTCTCCTTTCACCCTCTAAATATTTTATCTCTAACTTTTTATTTTTCTCTCTTTATTTATTTCCTCTATTGATTTTTCTTTTTCTTTTCTCTGTTTATTTCTCTTTCCTCGTCATTTTTCTCTCTGGCTCCATTTCTTCATTTTCCCCCCTTTATAATAAGTCTCTCTTTCTCGCCCCCCTCTCTCTTTCTCGCCCCCCAAACCCCCTACCCTCGTCTCACAACCAAAACGAGTCCTTATGTCCGCCCCTGTTTTCACCACAGTGTTAATAATGAACAATATATTAATTACTCTCCCCCCTCTAAACCGAAGACGCTGTCGTGAATCTTTATTTCACGACCACTTGTGTTGTAATCCGGTGTAAACCGGAACGTATCCTTCATCATCCACTTCTAACACCTGAAGTTTATTTTTATCCTCATTGTGGGTCAACTCGCAGCGACTATTCTCAAGAGAGGGCTTGCGTATCGCTTTCCTCGCCTGTGGAATCTTCCGGGGTCGCAACTATCTTTTTTCAAGTGCCACAGTCCAATTTTCATAGGCATGGCCTTTTCGGAAACACAAACATTTGTTTTGCGGTCGACACTGATAACATTTTACTATTTTATTAGTATTATTTATAGGTAGTATAATATGCACGGTATATCACTATTATTATCATCATTATGACTATTATTATTATTACTATTAGCACCTCGTATTACTACCAGTTCGGGTTATATGCACTTACGCTAATGTGTAATAGTAGGGTGATTGTGAGATGAAATGGAGGACCTACAGTTTAACGTGGAATCCGAACCACGGTGGAGGCCTGGCATTCCACACATTCACAGGTTGTGATTAATACACGTCTTGTCAGAGGTGAAGGAAGGGTTTGGCAATCAGATAAATCTGTGCCGGGACCGAGGATTGAACCCCGCACTCCCAACACAGAAGTCTGACACCTTACCCCTAGACCATCAGGTGCTAATTACATGACTTGACATATGAATACATTAAAGTAGATCTAGAAGCTCTTCTTATAATATGCTTCGGTGGCCGCATGAGATAATATGTCACTCCCGCACTAGATTAGACTGCCGTTGAAAGGGAGATAGGGGTTCGAATCCCGGTCGGGTGTACTGAGGGTGTTTATTTTCTAAATTGTTTCCCATCCTCCCTCCACGCAAATGAGAATGAATACTTCCTTTAATTTCAACTTTACTCAGCTCTAACTCATTAGCGTAATTAGTACATACGAGTATAACCTGAACAGGTAGTAGGCCGCGGTGCTGAAAATAAATATTTAATTATGGTAAACGGTCATCAATCCGAAGATTTGTTCCACTAGTTCTCCATTCTGACCTTATTTCTTCTTTAGTTCTTGGTATGTCTTGCAGTCTAAGGTCTTCAAATTATCTGGTCAAAGAAGCGTAGTCGGGGTCTTCTATCCTATCTATCGTCTATCTATCTTCTTATGAAAACGAGTGGTTTTTCCGGGCGGTGATCATAGTTTCTTCCTCATAATTTTTGGGTCTATTTGTTTTTTGTTTTTTATCACGCCTCTCTATGCTTTTGAGTTACACATAGACATACATTTTTTTTTTTATTTTCAAACACCGCATCTTATTACCCGTTCGATTTATACGCATACTTACTAATTACGCTACTGGTTTTTAGGGATGTATTTTGAGGAAGTGTATCCGCATTTGCTTGGAAGGAGAGTGGAAAACCATTTTGGGGGGAAAACTACCCTCATTACACCCTACCGAGATTCGAACCTCCACCCATCATCAGTAGTCTAATCTACCGCTAGAATAGCGCGTTAAACCACCGAAACGGTTCATGCCCATTTCGTGTACTACTGAACAAGAAATAAATAATAGCTCACGATTTTTATCGCTCAAGAAAAATCAGTCGATCCCGACTGGGTTTGAACCCATGAACATAGGTTCCTGAGGTGAGCACTCCCC
>CABFWB010009727.1:0-11821 GCA_902151455.1 Timema bartmani | reverse complement strand
AACAATAACAAAACTATACAATTAGCTTAGGCCAAGATTCTAACTTCAAATAGCCTACTTACATTCTTTTATATTCTTGAGCATCAGTTTTTACAATTGTAGATGTAGCACACTTTATGACCAATTGTAAATGTGGCCCATTTCCTATTCTTTAAAACATTATTAATGATTTAAACTCAAAACAAATTAACCACACTGATGCAAAACGCGCCACAAGCAGAGATACGTGTTCTCTATTGGCAAATATTGCCACTACTGATATTATACACTTGGAGATAAAGGTTCTCAACTGATATTTTATTTTACTAGCAGTTACGAGGTTTTGTTTCCCTGCAGATAGTAGGTCTCATTTGGTGTTTTCTTGTAAGAATTGTTACGAGGTATCTTTAACACTTAATAATAATTTTAACATCAGTTATTCAGTTACGTGGTCTCAACAGAAAAACGCAGCTTTTTTTTCAATAATTTTGATGTCCCTAACTCATTTTCGTTAAAAATTTCAGATACGAGGTCTCAGTTCTTAACCCTAGATATGTGAATGGATAATTTTGTTTATGACATGTTAGTATAAGTTTATTGACCATAAATTTGTGTATGTTCTTATTCTAACAACGTATTTATAATGTACTAACCTTGCAATAGTATTAAATTTAATTTCATATTTAGATTTCAAATATATAGAAAATATTTACAATTTTTTCAACGTAATACTACACAAATGTAAAATGGTACTGCTAGATATAGATAAAAATGTATTACTGTTTTAACACTTCAGATTCATGTAAGAAATTCACTATCTTAGAGTGAGAAACAAAATTTTTAGATTTTCGGTCAAAGAACCAGGTAGCTCCAACAGTTAAATTATTTTATTATACGTAATTTTACTGTGATTGATTTTTTATTCAAGTGTAGGAAAGTGTATTTATTCCAGTTCTACCCATATTCCAAATTATGGCTTCGTGGAAAAAATGCTGATTTTTCTATTCCGGTTTTTTAATTTTCTCAAAATGTACTAGAATGTAGATACCTGGTTGTTCCACCAAACCCTTCAATTATATTAGAATCTAGCTATATTTTGTTTATGTTTTCAATGTTGACAGAATAAAATAAATGGTACAGCGCACCGCACAAACTTTCTCTCTCTTTTTATCTTAAAATAAAGACACATTAACTAGTAAGATTTCTGAACAGAATAATGTACATTGTAGCATTAACACTCCACATAGAAACATGAATAAAGTAATATAGACTGATATAGAAACATTGAGAAAAGAAGCGCATCCTTATCCACCAAAGAGCATTTCAAACAATTTCACATTTCAAAGACAGTAAAATGAAATTTGAACCATTTGCTGACCGCTTGGAAACTGGGATCTGTTTTACATGTTCCAATTTATGAAAATTGTATTTACTAAAGATGAATGGAGGGAAGTTAAAAGAAATCTAAGGAACCAATAACTAATGAAAGAATGTGAAAGTATAATATGAATTATTGTGAATATTAGTTTTTTTGACTATATTTTGTTGCTTGTATAAAGGTAAAATCAAATTAGTAGGGAGTAGTAAAACTTGAAAACAGAACAGAAGATTTAGCCTCTAATTTTAAGAATATAAAAAATCTAGATGTATGTATTTCCATATAATAAAGCAATCAGAGAGTCGGGAAACTAATTTATGAATTCGAAGTAAATTAGTTTATGGGCTGAAAAACAACTTTCGTAAACTCCAAATCTGATTATTGTCATATCGTATCATTGGCGTATCGTTGTTTGTCGTTGACTCGTCAGACTTCAGAATGGGCTTCAAACTATATTTTCTCATTAATTCCAACAAAAAA
Organism: Timema bartmani; assembly: GCA_902151455.1. Classification (NCBI taxonomy): domain Eukaryota; kingdom Metazoa; phylum Arthropoda; class Insecta; order Phasmatodea; family Timematidae; genus Timema; species Timema bartmani. Next base: position 9,984 of record CABFWB010009727.1, on the reverse strand, counting down.
TAATCTTTATGACCAGTAATATTATGGTTAAAATCTCCTAATAGTATAACATCAAATTTGTCAGAGGGGATGAATTTATTATTTAGCACCGCGTATTACTACCCATTCAGTATATACGCTTAAGTACTAATTACGCTAATAGATTAGAAATTGGGAAGGTTGAATTTAGAGAAAGTTAACCTGCATTTACGTGGAGGGAGAATGGAAAATCATTTAGGGAAAACCACCCCCAATTCACCCAATAAAGATTCGAACCTTGATCTCCCCTTCCTCGGCAGTCTAGCTCAACACGAAACTAAATAATTAGCCAACTACGCCACTGAGGCGGGTAAGAATATAGAAATTAGTTTTATGAGTCACTGTGCCTTATAATATATATTATATTATATTTAGTTTTATATACATGTATAAATGCTTGCTTATGTATAATAAACTATGGATATTATAAGAATATGTCCCATATTAAAATATTTTTATTTCTAATAGTAATACAACTTTCCTTGCCTGATCTTTAAAATAGTTTCAGCTCTAAGCTGAGCTATAGACAAACAAATAGACAGATAGACGGCATTGTGAAAACCTATTTCATGTTTCAGAGGGTGAACGTTAAAATTTATCGAAATTTTTAGCTCAATTTTTTTTAACAATCACAATAATTATCTCTCCAATGGGTCGAGAAAAGTATATATACAGTACATATATATAGTACAGTACAGTATATATATATAGTACTATTGTTGTAGAAACACTTCACTAAAGATCATAAATGAAATAATAGACACTTGCTTATTCTATGGCATTAAGAACTAGGAAAACTATTACAAAAAAATAGAGAAAAGTGAAACATCTTTGTCCACCAAAGAGCTTAGGAATCAAATTCATTTTCAAAAGCCTGAATTAAAAAGTATATACATTTGCTTATAACTCAGAAACTATTAATTTTATAAAATATATTTTAAATAAAAGATTTTTATATTTAGTAGTACTACAACTTTATAACTATAAGCTATTTATTATCTCAAATAGTTGCGGAGAAGTGATGAAAATTGGAAAATCTACCTCACGTAAAGTACCCTCAAAATAATTTTCATGAGAAAATGAGAATTTCCATCTTGTTTATTATGATAAACAATGTAAAAATATAAAATTTAATCAAAATAGTTGGAGCGAATTTTGAGAAAATCTATTTTTTTCTCTTTTTGGCCTCCAGTAAACTACCCTTAATTTTAGGGTTAGATATCCAATTCTGAAAACCCCTCGGTGCAACCCTATGAAAATCCTAGATACCAAGTTTTAGCCCGATCGGTAAAATAGTTTAGGCTCTATTCCGAGGTACAGACAGACAGACAGACAGGCGGAAATTCAAAAACAACTTTTCTGGATTTGGGGGGGTCATAAAACGTCAACATTCGTCAAAATCTTGAGTTAGATTTTTTTTGACGATCACAATACTATCTCTACCTGTAAGATAGTGAGAAAGTAACAGTGTATATATCCTAAACTTAAACTAGCATACATTAGTTAAATTGTACTTGGCGTGTCAAACTCGCCAGATTGAAAATTAAAAATAATGAGGGGGCAACATATAATAAAATCAATATTGTCATCATACTAACTCAAAAAGCATTTAAAAATTGAAAAACGATCACAGATAGATAATAAAGATAATTTAAAATATTGTAAGATTTAAACTCTATTCTTTTTCTTAAATATTAATATTTTTTTGCGGCAAGTGTGAGTGTGTTAGGTTCTAAATCTTGTGTTGAAGTCACTTTTATAATTAATGACAATTGTGTGTCCGTAAGCTGTGATGTTTTTGGTGTTTGTTCTTTTCCATAAGAGAAAGCAACTGTTCACACACTTATATGCTGCCAAACTTTGCATGTAATTTGTGAAAAAAATTGTTTTTAGGAGTCGATCTCAGATGAGTAAAGAGTATAAATGTGGTACACCAAACTCACTTGCTAGATTTCCACAAATAATGCTCAATTTCCTAATGTCAAGATCCCAGATTGTGTATTTCTACAACATTTGTAAACATAACATTGGGCCTCAAGTGTTACATGTATTCACTATACGAAAACCATTAACATAAACACTTACATTAAAACAGAAATGTAACGGTTGACTTACAGAACGAACCAGACTATCCATCGCCTCAGTTGTAATCAAACCGAGGCTGTGATATGTGTTCGTACTTACCATCTGTAACCCAACCTTTCACCAGGGTGATATGTCTCCTATATTTCACGGCAGCATTATGTTCAGGAGTTTGCCAGAGGACTTACAGAAAATGTAACGATTTCTGAATTAATTACGGTACTTTTTAGCTGTGCTTCTTACTCCTCGTTCGGGTTCATGTACCAATCACGCTAGTGTATTAGGGATAAGGAAGATTGAGATAGGAGGAAGTTTACCCACTTTTGCGTGGATGAAGAATGGAAAAAATTAAGAAAAACTACCCTCAGTACAACCGACCGGGACTCGAACCCCGATCACCCTGTCATCGTCAGTCCAGTCTGTTGCGGGAGTGCACCTTAGACCATTCGACCACCAAAACAGGTTTTTGGATTTAAAATTGTTTGTATAAGCACTAGGCTTACACTAATATAACTAAAACAAGAATATTTATATTACAATCTACTTGTGAGCTTGATGATAAATTTCGTCATGATTTGAAGCAAAACATCTCGGAACTATAAGCTACAGTGTTCTGACCCCCCTCATGAGAAATACTTCTCAAAATACTCAGCACTGATATTGCATTTTAACGGAATATTAATCAAGAACAAATTAGCTCTCTTTTTAGTTGGAATCTACTAGCTATCAACAAAATAAACGATCTAACAAAAGCGAATAAAAAGGGAAATAATAATTTAAGTAACCATACCTGCAACCTTTATAGGTTTCCTTTTCCTCACACTACCTACTTGAGACATTTCACACCCTTATTGCTTTCTCTTTTTCTAGCTATCCTTAATCTCAATTACTCAACACCGTCTATTGACAGGCCATGAACATTTATCTTTAGTGAAAAGTGATTTATCTAAAAAGATAAACTTTTTAAGTTTTCTGCTAAATATTCTTGAAGTGGTGCAATCCTATTAATGTCTTGTAAGATCTATAAAAATGTTTGATGGTATAAAATAACAATAACTTGACAATCAATAATGTAGAGTGCAAAAATGATAGTCTTGAAATTTAAATTAAAGAACACGGCCGAAATTCAAGAAATTATCCATATAAAAGTCACTGAGCATTGCCTACGGGTTTCGAATATATGTTGATGTAAGTTGCAAAAAAATAACATTTATTCAGGTAGTGTATAATTTAATGCTTTTCACGAATACAATTTTTTTTACAAGTATTCATATTAATAAAAGCCTAATAGTGTATAAATGTATAGATGTATTTACATCCAGATAATTTTTAGTACCTCTTAATTAAATAGAAAGCTGGGTGAAATGGTTGAGAAACCACACAAGAGGCGCGCAAATCTATCAAACTTGAAAAGTGACAAAAGAAAAAAATTATAAACTATAAAAATATATATATTAATTTTAATTCGTTGGCAAGTTATTTGCACTCCAAAAGCAAGGAGAACCTATAATATGAATTCCGATGTCAATTCCAAAGAGAAATTTCAGATTATAATAGAGTGACTGGTTTTAATAATTTTATTTGCTGTTTCGTTTAATAAAAGTAAGCCTAGTAAAAAGAGAGATTTTGGTTAATAAACATTACACATTTTACTTTCAAAACTCTTATTTAATTTAAGCTTACATTTACATACATAATCATGTATTCAGACAAATCCATACATACTTCAATTAAAAGGAATCTTGTAAATGAAAGAGTTTGGGAAGATACATTGACAGAAAGAAACTGTTTTAGTGAAAATGCCCCATTTTTCCAGGCAGATCTTTGCCTTCGTTTTGTTTGTTTGGTTCATTGGGTGAGCCTAAAAGGCTGTGAGTATCTTTTTTGATATCTCCAAAGAGGACATTGCCAGGAAAGATGATAATCAAACTCTCTGATGTTTTGATAGTGGAAATTTGGCTCTCCAAGATGCACAGCAGAAACTGATCCTACAAGGATGAAGGTGGGAAGACTTAAACTAAAGGAAGCCTCCACATAACCTTCTTGAAATCATCCAAGTCTAACATGAACAAGGAAGAGAAAGTTTGAGCAGCATGTATTTGACGTTGAACGCCGAAAAAAAATTTATTTAGGAATACAATGAAAGATGCAACAGTCATCAGAGGCCAAACTGCTAGTATTGGATGAGTCAACCATGGCTCCAAGCCATGCAATAGATGCAAAGAATCATTTATTGAAGAATAGTTTGGGGGATAACCTCAAGTAATGTTTACAAACTGTTTCGCGTGCTCGTAGAATAGCAATCGTCTTGACTAGTATTAAATATTATCAGCTGTGAAAGGAATTTAAAATGATGAAGTTGAACGAGAATGTACTGGAAATCTACAGTGATTCCGTTATTGAATAATGCAATTTAGTGATGAAAAACTGAAAAAATACAGCTAAGGCCAGCCAATACATCAAAGCAAATAATTCGAAGGGCTGGAAGAAAAAATGACAAAAGAAACATTTTATAGATTTCGAATATATTTTGACTGGCCATTCTGTGTCCACGAAATGATGAAGTTGCACAAATAAACAATGGAGGTAGTATTTAGCATTTTAGAAGGAGAGGCCCATTGTTATATTAGTGTGAACTCAACCGCCTGTAAGGATGAGAAGGAAATAGTAGAAGTTTTCAAACCGTTTGACGCCCACAAGTATACCGGCACACAAGTTAAATTTAAAAATAGGCAGTATAATAATGCTCCTTGGGTACTTAAACACACTAAACAGGGCCTATGTAATGAAACTGCTAAGCAGTGACAACATCAGATAAGAGTCTATAGTTCATGTGATAATTTTAAGGGAATGTACAGGCTCTACACCATGACATTCCAACATTTTAAACATATACAGTTTGAAGGGAAATATTTACATAATCATTATTAAATATGAAAATGATAATAAAACTTACAAAATTTCTGTTAAGTTCAGTTCAGTTTAGTTCAGTGGATTTCCACGTGGGCGCCTTTGGTGGCACGAAGAATGTCCAGTATGTGGACAATTTCACGCCGTGTGTTTTGCAAAATGTCTACTGTGACAGAATGTATGGCCTCTGTTATGCACTGTCTCAAATCCAGTATTCTGGTAGCTTTCGTAGAATACTCTTTGTCTTTGATATAACCCCTAAGAAGAAATCTAATGTGGTAACATCGGGGGAACGCAGAGGCCAGGAAATTAAACCATCATGACCTACCCAATTTTGTGGGCACCATCTCGCTGAACAATTATGGTTGGCTTCATTGCTGTTACCTGTGGTACGGCCACGCTCTGAAGCATATCCGGGAGTACCACGTCAGTGACGAAAAAAGCCCAATAATCAGATTGTGTATGAGCCCACACCACACATTAACTTTCGGAATATTGTGCACGTGTTCTTCGACTACATGCGGATTTTCGATCCCCAAGTTCACACATTGTGCCGATTAACTTCCCCCAAATTGTGAAAGGTTTCCTCGTCCAAAAACATAATGTATGGTAAAAAAAATGTCATAATCGATGCGATCCAGCATAGCGATTGCAAATGGTTGTCGTTTATCATTAAATACTATCTGTTATTTTATTGGAATTGTTCCCTAAAAATTATTATAATTATCAGTGAATCATATTTTTTGTCTTGCTTTCCTTCTTAGCATGTTTTAGCTATTAAATTTGTTTATTGTAATCACCTGTACACAAACACGATGTATTTGTTATGTTTTAATTTGCAAACGATATGTACTTCTGTGTCTTCAGTCCTTGCCTATTAGAGGTCTCGATTGTTGACTACCACTTTAATAAGGGGAAATGAAAATGAAAATACAGTTATCTCATCTCTTGGGGAGTGATCAGTGGTTTGTGTATACATTGCTTGGCTCTGATTGTTTGTTTTATTTTATAATTTAGTTCTGTTTTTATATCTGGTACTTGTATACTTTTCAGTGATGGACTGTTACAGGTCTTGTGACTGCTGGCCAGCACTTTTAAAAGGGAAATTGAAATTGATAATGAAATTATTACTAAACTGTAATACAGGCCCAAAATTAGCCATGTATATTTAATATTTTTTATAAAAATTTACTCAAACAATGTTTAGCTAGCTTAGAAAAAATAATGTTGATTTTTTTTCAATAATTCTTTGCTTTCTGAAAGTCATTAGGTTAAAAAAAACTCAGTTAATTGGCCAATTTTGGGGGTATGGAAAAAAAAGAGGAATGTTGTCACCCAAAATACACTAAACAACGCTATTAAGACATTTCTAGCCTAGCTTGAGGCTTTTGAAACAGCGGTTGAGGCTTATAAAGTGGTAAATAGTAGCACTTGGGAGAATAATTACTCTAAATACAATATTGTTGTAAAATGAACACTTTTGGTTATCAAAATATTAATTTAATTCAAATGATTAAGGGTATGCGGTGCAGGCAGGATAGTCATTTACGGGGAATACGCCAATGATCATCTAACACAATATCAATATAAAATTATTAAATCTTTTACGTGATTGACTCTGATCCGGCAGAGGGGAGTTCAAATATCGGCATTGTGTGCTGGTTTTGGTATATTTCCACTAATATGTTACTACCCTCATTAAAGCGAATCAAGATACATTTCCTCAAAATTCACCCACTTTTTATTGTAATGTATGTTATTAATTATATCCTAATCCTAAAACGAAACTATATTTATTTACTTTTATCAAAACATGCCAACTATAATAAGTAGTCTAGTACGGCGTTTCGCCCCAATTTGACCTTTGACCCCGATGCTGATTGGCTGGATTTGGTCACGTGACCACGCCCCCTCACTCTCTGATTGGCTGTTGGCCTTCCTCCCTCCCCCTCCGCTCCCCCGGATATGGGTTTTCCCGTTGACGTCATCGCTCTGTCGTAACCCAGCGACAATTTGTCGGCTCTACAAGACAGGAATAGATCATGACCTTGAATGATGTCGCAACCTCTCCCCCAACCCTATGTGGTAATGGGTTTTCCCTGTGTTGCAACCCGGTGCCAGTTTGGTGGCTTGACCAGACGAGTAGAGACAGGAATAGATCGTGACCTTGAAACCATGAGCTAAGTCATTGACCCTGGCAAACCTCCCCCATCGGCCATGAGTTTTTCCAGTTTCGCAACCCGCCACCAGTTTGACGGCTCAACAAGACAAGAATAGATCACGATGTCGTAATCCACTCACCCGCTTCCCCCCTCAACGGTGTCGCAACCTCTGTCCCCCAGCAATGGGTTTTCCCTGATGACTGGCGCCAGCTTGGCAGGTCACCAAGACAAGTCGAGCCAAGAATAGATCATGACCTAGAATGATGTCGCAATCCACCCCTTCTATGTGGCAATGGGTTTTTCTGGTGACGTCATTGCTCTGTCGCAACCCTATCTGGTAGCAGCTATAAATATCAGCACCTGTTTTGAAATCCTTTCATTGTATAACTTGTCTTGGAGTGTTAAACACGTAACCTAGGATGAGTGATTACGCTTCGCTGACGGATCTGGGTGAGTAAATGTAATTTTCTAACAGGCACACTCATTATTTATTTGTTGTTAAATCAAAGTTTATACATTTAATTTATTTAAAAACTACAATAAACCAATGAAGAGTTGTCTAATTTTATTAGTTTATAATAGGTAAATAGGAATTAAAACTATAGATAATTTTGAAGGTGTCTAAGCAGCCACTTTTTATGAAATTTGGATAAAGTTTTGCCTGAACAAATGTTTATTATAATTAAGGGTAGTTTATTGAAAAAACCTGATTTGAAGCTATAGTTAAATGGTAATTAATTTTGTTGGTAGTTTACTATTGGCTGAATATTATTTAAAAATCGTATAAACAAGAGTGTGTATAATAAATTAAATAATGTAATTTTTATTTAAGAGTAGTTTATTGAATACATTTATTACACACTATAAAATTATTTGAGGAGCTAACGCTGCTGAATGTCTCAGTTTCACATAACACTTTGGAGATTATCTTACCTTACTATTATATCACGTAAATAATCTGTTTAATATTTTTAATTCATGTTATACTGAATATCAAACTAAGATGTTGCGTTGTATCTTTTAGAGAATGAGCTGTGGGGATATCCACAAACATCAGCGGATCTGATGGCCCTCGGTGTCTACATGGAGGAATTGACCGCAAACGGTTGGTAATTGCTGACTAATGAAAGATTAGATTTGTAAGAAAGAATAATTAGCTTTTAAAAACCAAACAAAAATTAGCACCATGCACAATTGTTTCGAAATATGAATAATGTGCTTAATTGGGGGGTTTTCATGAATAAAATTGGGATTTTCAGTTTTTTGTTTCATAAATGCTAAACGGTGAATATTATATTGATTTAAGATTATTTCCTTGTTGCATTATTATTGTATGACACCTTGGCTCAGTTGGTAGAATGCCAATCACTTGATCTAGGTGTCCTAGGTTCGAGTCCCGGCAGGATAGCTATTATTGTGAAAATGACTATTCAGATTAATAGGTAGTTTCTGTATGATTATTAATGGCTATCACTTACGTTGAAAATTCTAATACAAAGATATGTTTGTTTCAGATGCATGGGACCACTTTATGTTGTCTCCTCAACATCAGGTGTCTGCGGTGGTATCTTCTCCACCACTACCACCCCCAGTGCCACACGATCCAATAAAGGACATTTTTCCTGCTCTTGATGCGATGGATGCATCTATAGGTGAGATTATTATTTTGCGTTAAAATAATATAAAAATGTATGTGTAATATATTATTAATATTATAAGTAGAAAGAGTATATAGTGAGCAGGTTGCTTGGTAAACATCTATAGTAGAACACTAATAGGTGAAAACACTTTTCAAATAGAACCAACCATAAAATAAATGGAATGTCCCAAACAAGTGTATTTAATTTGGGTAGTTAGAGCAACTGGAGGAACCGTTTTAATATTTTATATGCATACTGTCCACTCCAAGGACAAACTATAAATAAAATTGTCATTTTGTTTTTTGCTACCTTATATGATAACTTGATTGATTTAAAAAGTGCAAGGAATGAATTTTTAACTGACTTTGGTTGGAATAATATTGTTTCAATTGCTTACTTTGAACTTAGTTTGAATTGTGTTTGAATTCAAACTCTTGTGTTTTAGCTCAAATGAATAACGGAGACGTCTGTTTGAGCCGGAGAGTAGACGTGGTCAAGACCCCAAGCTCCGCAGCCCCCATTCAACCGGAGGGAGCTTTGACACCTCTAGGCATCATTCCGCAAGCCTGTGGTGTTGGTAGGAGGCAAGCGGGAATCACAGCCCCCTTCAAGGCGTGGATATGTTGGTGGCGGGGCCGTCGTCAGAACAACAAATGGGAATTTGTGGCCCGGTTAATTAGGTTGGTGGAGCATTGTCAAATGGTATCGTATTCGAATCGTCGAAAAGAGAATAAAACCATTGAGGCGTTTCTTTTATACTGGTAGAGAAATTACCGTACATCTTGGTGCTCCAGCAAGCGATCGTGACGCATGAAGCTGGCTTGAAGAACAAATTACTAATTTTCTCAATCGGCTGCAGGACCATGGTGTAAGCGCTGATGATCATGTGGGCTTACTTTTGAACAGCACGGACTCGACGTTGAATCCTGTATACGTCTCATTTAGGAGAGCTGATCAGTTAGACGCTCAAGCCGTGCTCGATAACGTAAGTCGCATGTTGCAAAGTAATAATTTGTTCTTGAGTACGGCACCACTGTACGTTAAACTCAGCCATTTTAACCCTCCGTTGGTCGAGCCTCGTCTCGTAACGCTGTTGGTCGAGGGTGAGCGCCGTGCTCACCGTCAATCTGTGAACGTCCTATTCTTGTTATATTCATATCATTTCAGAATTT
>CABFWB010009726.1:0-11823 GCA_902151455.1 Timema bartmani | reverse complement strand
ACGATACTTTAAAGAAAAATACCTTCATCCATGACCTTTTAAATATATGAGAGCAGTCCAAAAATCAACTACATTATAAGCCGTACCATCTCAACCAATCACTACTACTTGGTTAAGTCAACATTTTGAGATTCTAAATACTTAAGAATGCACTTAGCTATTTCACTTCCAGTACCATTTACCGGTGTCACATGACCGACGTATTGTCCACCAGGTTCATGAATCAAACTTATGTGCTCCTCCTTCACTAATCTACAGTACATTTTGGCTCCTATTATTTCTTGAACAATCTTTTCTACCATCAAGGTATATTCCCTTTGCTACTGTAACCTAGTGTTGAATATTTTGTATAGCTTCTCGAGCCTTCTGTTTTTCTCATCTTATCTTGTTTTTGTCTATCACTTATGATGAATCTTTTTCAGTAATTAGTGCACAATCTTGCAAAACACTAGAAGCAATAACAGCTGTGGCTCTATCAAAACCACATCACTCATTAAGGCAGTAACAGGCAATTTCATTCTCATTTGAGATGTAGACAGAACTGAAATAGACTCTTTATTTTCATTATTTCTTTTTCTTGAAGAATTCATTCTATCTCCTTCAGCTTCACATTTTTCAAAATAGGAAAAAACATTTTCTCTTGAAAGTTGTAGTAGTTTTCTTTCTTCTCTTTTCTTAATCTTTTCCATTTATTTTTTATCCAAACTGCCAATGAAACCGATCCTGGTGGTTTGCTGATCATACATAAACTCTCTCTCAAAAAATGAGATATTTTTGTCTTTTTCAGTCACATTCAATAACAACTGAACAGTAACAAGTACTTGACTTTTTTCCCACACTTACACAAAAACATCATATTACATTTACAGGTTGCAATACCAAACAGTTTTGATTTACCTTCAGCAATACAATTTCCAAATTTTTCTTATAGCTATCTTTATTTTTGTCTTGTAATGATACTGTTTAGGACCCCTCTCATAAATTCCAAAAGTCATGGATTAAGTGTGTTTTTCTTTAAAGAACTGTATTTAAAGTTTCCTTTTAATACTTCATCCATGGAGAATCATGCATTTTCAGAAGTAATATCAATACACTACGTTTTAAAAACTTTATTTCTTTAAAAGACCAACTCTGTTGTATTTGAAAAATCATGTGACATGCTGGGTCCCTTTACCCAATAGGAAGCTAGCCTTCACAACATCAAGTTGCCAGGAGTTCTTCTATTAGTTAGTTTTAACATTGATGACAAGGGGTCCAAGAAGCAAGGGGTAGGTCATATATAAGGAACTTGTGCGTATGAACCCACACAGTACACAGAACTCAGAATACAGAAAATAGTTATTTTAACACATAAAAATAGTAATATCACATAAGAACTGTATCAATGTAAATTTTTATAGTAGTGAAAGTGTAATCAAATAAATAAATTGTGTACAATATCAAGTTTTATCTGATTTCAATCAATTACATAAAATCAGATCACATAACCGTGTACAAGTGCGCAGCAAGGCAGGCACGCGTCATCATCATAAAACCCGGTATCGTCCACATTCGCATCACAATAAAATGCGATATAATTATAATTGGAGCTCAATCGCGGGGAAAATTACTCAAGATAACCTTGTATCACCATAGTCTCTATGATATGATTTTCTTCAAGTTGTAGTATGCATCATGTTACGCTTTTATCATTTGCACAACCCAAGTATGAATCACACTTGGAGTGGAGGCTTTACAATTTATATAATTTCTCTATTTGTGTAGCAACACAATCAGATGTTGTTAAAAATGCAATTATTTTCTTTGAATTCGATGAAATCGATAATTTATAGCTTTATTCAAAAGAACAAAGAAGTACGTCCTCATAAGTTCACTTGTTCCACTTAGTTCTTTCGACAAACTTAACAAAGGACATTAATGAGATTGTCTTGTATTCAATACTTTTTTTGGAGTCCCCATCACAATTAGGTTCTACCACCTTCATCATCATCACCACCAACTGTTTCCAGTCTGTGGCCAGGTCAGTTTAGTAAAATGCCTCCATCTTCCTCTATCCTGCCACCACTGTTCCTCCTTTAATTTATTACATTCTTCTCCTCTCATTTGAACACTTTCTGTTATCTGCTTCTTCCTATCTCTTTATTCGCCTCCCCAGCAGTCTTTTTACAATATACTTCGTTTCCAACATTTTCTTCGGTATCCTCTCTTTTTCCATCCTCATTACAATAATGAAAAATTAGTTGTTTTTCAGTGTGTTTTTCTTAAACTTTAGGCCCAATGTGCAATCTGAAAACAACCGATTTTTTTTTAAATTATTTTTTCCAGATTTAAGATACAAAAGTGCAACTTTTTTGTGCTATTAGAATTTGAAAGTCGTAACTTGATTTTTTTCAGCCCACCCTAATATATAGTATATATGGGTAGAGAAGTGAAGCGTTGTTAATAACTAAATCTTAACAACCAACTCTAATTTCATGAATTTTGTTTTAAAACTGTATTGAATTAAATCANTTTTTTCAGCCCACCCTAATATATAGTATATATGGGTAGAGAAGTGAAGCGTTGTTAATAACTAAATCTTAACAACCAACTCTAATTTCATGAATTTTGTTTTAAAACTGTATTGAATTAAATCACTAATTTTTAATCTGCCAGTCATGGCAATGACGTCATAAGGAAGTAGAGTGATATATATATATATAATTCAAGAATATACAAAAGAAATATCTAATGAAATACCTCCAAAGAAAGAAGAAAGCAAAGATTAATTCAAATGAAAGAAAAACATTAACTTTTATATTTGGTGATCACTTTGGGAATACTTTAACACAGATACGAGATAACAAATCATCAAATTTATCAACAGTAAAATTAATTTTAGAAGCTGATAATTGGGAAATTATAAAGGCACTGGAAGACCTTGAACAAATTAGTTTGGAATTCGATAAGCTGTTGATTCAAACTTCGCTCACACAACATATTTCAGAGGGAGCCGAATCTAGGGAAACAAATGTTTACGTCCCTCCAGTTCAACAATTACACAAGTCGTTAAGACTATATCAATTCAAGACAGTAAAGTCATCATACAAAACTTACCGGAAATGATAGACTTCTTTGGAGATAATCTTAATGCCACAACCTACTTGCGACGGTATGACTGAAATAGAAGAATCATTTTTGACAAAGAATAATAAAAAATAATAAACTAAGAACCAACCTAATCAATAGTAAAAACCTCAAAAAACAAACATTTACATCTTGATATCATATTAATTTTTATTTCAATAATTAAACTTTATTTAGAAATTTCAATAAGTTTCTAAACATGGCCTCAATAATATTTGCTGCTCGATGACATATCATCTCTGACATGTCTTTTCCAAATTCTAGAACACCATACATTTTCTTTAAACATTTCAAAATTTCTGGCCATCAAAAACAATGACAGCGTCACCTTTATTTTTGACGGCTTACATTGACCGCATCACCATAAAATAGACTTTTCATCAGTTCTATAGCTAATCTATTAAATGATGGATTGTCTATAGGTACCACTCTTTTGTTATAACAGTCTGGCAATCCAAAGGCGCTCGTCTTAATATTTTTACTACAAAAACCTACATTTACCATCGCGTCACAACACATAGAAAAAAAAGGTACTTTTCAAACTATTCGAATCTCCCCACACATAAATAACACAACATTTTCCGTTGGTCCAGTTACACACTCTTTACAGATTAGAAAGAAATTCCCTTATTAAATCGATATCATGATTTAATCTATAAAATAACCAAGCATCTACGACCGGTTTAGTAACTTTCATACTACAATATTCTAATTTGAATCTTTACACAGAACATTTAAAATAAACCTTTTCTAGTTTATAAACAGGATATTTACCTGTCAACCATAGTTCGAGTTCGTTTGATGTCACTTTGCATTCTTGTTTCATTATCATGTAACATACGATTAAATTGCACCTCCCTAACAGTGTTAAATATATATCTAAATATTTTGTACTTAGTAAACAATTTTTAATGTGTATAAAAACATTACCTAATAACCACTGTTTGTATTGTTGTTTAACACTTTGTTTTTGCAATATGGGTCGTTTTCTGGGTTCTGCTGAAGCTCTGTCATCCGCTGTTGTTTCACCATCACTAGTTCTTGCAAAATACATTCTTGAAGATTGGGTGTAGTAGCCTCTAGGTTTTTCCACCATCTCTGATCAATTTCAGTGTTTCCATGCACTCAATGTACCCACACCACAACATGACGTGGGTAAATTTTGAGTGTGATATAATGGCTCCCTGATTCTGGATGTTTGTATTTGGATGTGAACTGACCCTGTAGATCTTTGACCGAAATAGTGAAACAATCGGTTGAAATAATCGTCCGGGAGGCTAGAAGTATATTTAATTGCCCTGTTAAATTGTCTAGCAATAACCTGGATGCCACAAGCACAATCGTGGATGTGGTTCCAAAGTGCTTATGGATGCCTGAAGATGATGGGAAAACCTGTGCTTCTGGTGGATTGTCTTGTAAGCAGTCGATAACAGATGGCTCTAACATTTTCAACTTTTCCAGGGGATATAATGTCATGCAGAATAACTGGTCTTTCAGAGTATACAGACAATAGATCCGCTTTGTTACCATTAGCAATAGTCTCTAGTTGATCGACTATCGACACCAGAAGTGGACGGTTCGATATCACCAATAACCTCCTAGTTATTAAAGATTTCTTGATCCATTGTTACGGTGACCATACGTCCCGAAAAAATCAGGACCGTCCCGATTTTAAGGGCTGCGTCCCGAATAACGACAAAAATGTCACGAATTGTCTGACTGATGAAAAAAGTTTCTACAGTAAAGTAAAAATATCGAAATCGTTACATTTATAATATTTTACTTTTATTGAGAGTATATGAATAAACTCCATGTGTTTTTGTCTTTGCAACGGTGGCGGTGGCGGTTGCGGCGGCGGCGGTGGTGGTGGGGCGGCCGGTTGCTACCCCTCTAGATTAAGCAAATGTTATTCAATGCACATAGACTTTATATACGGAATTTAAAAATGGCAGCCTTTATAAGTCACAAATAGATATCCAACTTAAAATTAAATCATTGAATCAACTGAAAACGAGTAGAATTAAGAAAATGAACAGAAAAACTTCTTAATTTTTAATAGCCTATTATATTTTTACAAAATATAATTTTCTCAAAACTCTTATTATTTAAACTTTAAAATTACTTGTTACTGTGTGCCACTTAGTCTTGAGATTGAGATTAGTCCAGTAGTTTTGACTACAATTTTTACATAGCCCATATTTATTTATAGCTATGACATATTATAATTTATGTTTTTTAAACTACTAAAAATAAAAAATCTTGGAATATGTTTGTTCTTAATCATGCTTATCCCTTATACTTATGCACTAATGCTACTTTTGAAAAATGTTGCCAAGTTGTCCCGATTTTCACTGTCAGAAATATGGTCACCGTATCCATTGTATAAACAGCATCAGAGTTTCAAAATATAATTTTATAGATAGATAGATTTTATAGATTTATTTTAGAATCAGATTTATGTTGTTTTTTATTTTTTTGAGCTTTGTATTGTTCTTCAGGATTCTCTTATGTAACCTTAAAATCATCGCTGTTTGACATTTTAAAGTAATTTTGTCAAGGCGATCCTTCATACTTTGGGTCTTGAAGATCTTGCTATGTGTTGACTGATGTCAGATTTTGGAGCAATATTCTCTTTGTTGGATTCGTTAAAGGCTTCAGAAAACCCTTTCTTCACAGATTTATCCTCTATTGCCAATATTTCGTCACCTCTGGCGATTGTCTCTTCAGATGGAAAGGTTAACCCTGGTGTTGAGATACAATAGAGCGATTCACGTAGAGAATGGAGCCCATACCAGTTGTTATTTTGATGAGAACAATGTACATATTTTGATGTACAAAAATCCTCACTATTATTTTCTTTGATAAAGCAAGATGATGAGCAAATATGAAGATGAGTCTCAATCTCGGTGGCCACTTCCTGATATTTTATAATATAAAGTGGTGTTCCATTTGAATCTTTCTTCAAAATTAAATTTAAAATCTTGTCGCCATCGCTGAATTCTTCAAAGATTAATATGTCTCCCGAATATGTTTGAAGATGACTTTTGTTCTCACATCTTTAACTATTTTGAAATATGCGATAAGAATCAAACCGAGAAATCCTTCATCAAAAGGATGGATTGTTAACCGATACGAACACTTAGACGAATGAACACATATTGACTACAAGTTTTGAAAACATCGTCTTATATATATCACTCCACTTCCTGGGTGATGTTGTCATCACCAGATAATATGACTGGCAGCTTGTCGGCCTTTGGCAGTCGGGTTGTGGGGGTGGGGGGCGTACCCGGAAGGCCACAAGGACGCAGATGTGAGCTCACTCAAACAAAACTTGATCTTGGAAACCCCTAATTAGTAATAAATCTGAGTGTTAAGTGAGTAGTGGTGGCATTATTATTATTATTATTATTATTATTATTATTATTATTATTCAATTGGATAACAATAGTAGTCCTGTATATTCATGATTATTTGTACAAAGACTATATGGTTTTCGGCTTATCCGTTTCTCCATGCAAACTTAACAAACCATTTTTCTAATTAAATTTGTTTGATAAGGAAGAATTAATTTGTGATGTGATGGAAGATTAAACTTTTAAATGGTAGCTTTAGAATCATTGTGCAGCTCTTTCCTTTCATAAAAAAACAACTATACATCTATTTTGGTAAATAATAAAATAATTTTGATCCATTTTTATAAATACTTTTAAACCGTGAAGATGGATTTTGGGAAAGAATTGTGCTTGAATAGCAGACATTTGAAGATTGATGAATTTGGTCTAACTATAAGAAGATATGTGAATTTCTGAACTTTATTAAGATGAGAGCTGGTGTTTATACCACACTCGAGCATAATTAATATGTAGAGCGAATTAAAATTCTTGCCATCTGTGGAATCTTTACCAGAGGATACTTTATATAACTTTTTTTAGTTACCATAATACTTAGTTCAATCTTGTATTTGTATGCTCTTTCTGGGTTTGAGACAAATGGATACACAGGTGGGTGACCTGGCGGTCTAGGGGTAAGGTATCGGACTTCTGTGCTGGGGGTCCGGGGTTCAATCCTCGGTCCCGGCACAGATTTATCTGATTGCCAAACCCTTCCTTCACCTCTGACAAGACGTGTATTAATCACAACTTGTGAATGCCTAGAATGGCAGGCCTCCACCGTGGTTCGGATCCCACGTTAAACTGTAGGTACTCCATTTCATCTCACAATCACCCTACCATTATACACTAGCGTAAGTGCGTACAACCCGAATGGTTAGTAAGACGAGGTGCTAATAATAATGATAATGATAATGATAATGAGGATGAGGATGACATTGACGATGACGACGATGACGATGATAAATACCACCACCATCACTAGTAAAGAATTTTCAACATTTTGGCTAGAGATGAGTGAAATTCTAATATGCCAATGGTGAAATATTTTGGTGATATTTACAGCCCAAATTGTTCATAGAAATAAATGTGTTGTTTGTTTGTGTTTTTAGATGTGAAGGAGTTGGTAGACGGGTGTCCGGATTTGGTGGAGTTGGACATGAGTGACTGTATTTCACTGACAGCAGAAACTATCAGCCAGGTGTGTCAGCTGAGTAAGCTGGAACACCTGGCGCTCAGTCGCTGCTATAGCATTCCACGGTCAGCTTACTTGTGAGTTCAATTACTCTCCTATATAGTTATACTTGTTAGCTTAATTACAACATCTTGTTACTTCCAAAAGTAACATTTTTATAAGGCTTAAAAATTGCATTGAAGCAAGATCAAAAACATGATACCGTAATTCTTCAATTCTAATACACTCTTTTTCCCCTTTTATTAAATGTTTTTAAATACATTATGCTTCTTAGAATCGCAGTTCCTTTTCGATCAACAATATCGATGGCTCTGAAGACAATAATTATATCCTGGAATAGTAAAAGTAAAAACAGATCAGAACAATCAAACTCTGAATGTGAAGTAGACTCTGATTGATTCAGATGTAGATATTGATGGCTCAGAAGAATCAGACATTAATTATATTTATTTTATCAGGGTCATTTAGCGTTTTATTTTATTTATTTTCTTAGAATCAAAACTTTTTTTTGTTGGTAGTGTTGGAAAATGAAGGTATATATTACAATCAATTGCATCTTAGAATCGAAGAGCTAACAACTAGAAGGCGTTTCTCTGCAACTATTGTTGCAATAAACTTGTACTGTGTGTAACGTTTGTTACGTGTTTAAAGTTTACAAAGCAGTATTTATATATAACACTCACCACTTCGCCCATGAGGAGACACAAATGTCCCAACCACACCTACATGTTGTACACTCGTGCCTCGGTATCAGACTAACGAGGGCAACAATATTTAGCGGCGCAGAGAAATATAGAAGGAAGGAGGCTAGTTTACTAAATGATCCTGGTAAGTTCTACAAGCTTCTGGGCCAGCGTCAAATCGTCCAGTCGGACCACACATTTCCCTCCCTCTTCCCCTCTCTACCTTTCTCCTTGCCATCCGCCGCTTCTGTCTCTGTGTCCATGTGATCATGTTCTGGGACTATATATTGCCATGTTTAATATCACCGACTTCAGTGAGGTAAGCGACGCTATTTGAAGCAGATGTAATCTGTGTTATTTTCTAAATTTATTTTTGGATTAAATACTTTATCTTTTTCAAAATTATATTGGTTATAAATGTTGACATTGAGCTTAAAATCTTTTCTTGAAACTTAATTATGAAACTATTGTGGAGTAAATTCATTTTGGGTTTAAAACAATTGTCACTGAAACTTAAATTTAAATAGTGTTGATATATTTGCCACCTGGTGGTCTATTGTTTAACTAGACCTTTAAAGTAGGTCTCTGCGAGTACTCGGATTTCGAGCTTCGAGTCGAGCTCGTCATTTAAGCTAGAGATCGAGATCAAACTTTTTTTAAGCTCGTCATTTTCAAGCTTTCACTTGATTTACTTAATAATCAATTTTTAAAACACAATAATAAGCACAGACTATTTATTTGAGATAATATCGGCATTTCCACTTATAAATCATTCAGTTACTTAACAAATTGTTAAAAATGAATATCAATTCTCCAATTAATAACGTAATAGAGCTATAAGGCCATTTTTGACTGGTAAATTTGTTCAATATTGTCGTCCATTTTGAATTGTACTTTATTGAAGTTGTTTACTTGTACTGCCATGACAAAGCAATGAAAATAAAAATAGCTAAGTAGATTACTAAATAATTGAATGATTCTTTTTACTATTTCTTTCTGGTTCCTTTCTAAAATAATATTTTATGTTAAATTAAAAATGTAACTTCAAGAATATATTACTATATTAAGTGTTTTCAAACTTAAGATATTTAAAACTGATATTAATTAATACGTTTAGCTACAAAACTAGCACTAGTTTAGTTACTATTTGGTTATAGAATTATGTTGGTTAGCCTGTCTAAAATCAATGTTGATCCTATTTATTGCAGTACATATTTTACCAAACTTACCTACCACATGTATATTAAAAAATCACTTACTTTTTCATATTGTTTGCTAAAAATATTATTCTAGTCATTTTTTTAAATTTTGAAGTATGAGCATCAACTTTTTTAGGCATTAAAAATTGAATTGAAGTAATATTTCTCAATAAAATAATAATGTCTAGCGAGAGCCCTTACAACGTGCATGTGCAACTGGTGATTATGCACGATAAACTAATGAATAATAAACAAAATGCAAAAATTTCAAGTTTCTAACTGTTTATGATTTTTACGTTTTCTTATAGGTTAAATCAAGTTACTGAAGGATATTTTGGGGATTTATTAGCTTATTAAAACGTCACTTTTATTAACTTTTCATCAAGACAGTGTAGAAACATTCTACAACAATGTAAAATGATAGTGAAGGAAGCCAACCTGAAAAGATAGTTAGTTACATTAGGCCTTGGATATAAACACACTTCTCTATTTCTTCTTACACTTCCCACTTTTTCAAACTTCCACAGTTTGCACATTGTTTTGAATTTTCAGAAATATTTATTTCTCATATGAAAAGACACTAATGAAAAAGTAATATTTCTGAAAATTCAAAACAATGTGCTACTGTGGGAGCTTTGAAGAAGTGGTAAGTGTGAATGTGTTTGAAGAAATGAAGAGAGAAGTGTGTTTTTTTATCCAGGCCTAGCCTATCTTTTAAGGTTGACTTCCTTCACGCTCACTTACCTTACAATATTTTGGAGTGTTTCTACACTATCTAATTGCACATTTCCAAGCCATCATGCATTTATCCATTTTATTACTTTTTTATAATTGTTAGTCTAATTTTAATGTCCTTAAAGAAATGAGTGTTGAAACCATCTTAATTATTTTTTATACTAGGCCCTATATTTTTTTTAGTGTTGTTCTTACTTTTAAATTGTTTTTTTAAGTGTTATTTATAATATAAAAACCGGTATTCCCATTTATTAACTTTTTTCCTAAAATTATTTATATTTATAAAAATGAGTGTTATTCATATTTTAAGAACATGTGTTTTAGTATATTTTTTAAATCAGAAATTTAAAGATGTGATACCAATTTAGACTTAAATTAAACAAATATATACTCTTTTTTTTAACATTTTAAAATTATGAATAGGTCTATATTTGAACTCGGAAGCTTTTAGAAATACTCGACTTGAGTTCGACTCAAATGAAAAAACCCAAGCTCGCAGACCCCTAGCCTTCAGCACCATTGAAGTGAAGACTTGCCTCAATTTCTCTTTGAGGAACTCTTAACTCCCTCGAAAATGCTTGCGTTTTCAATCAGATTGCTTCTCGGCTTTTTGGATATCCTTCTCGTCTCTTTTCCTTTACAAATGAAAGAACATGCACATTATTTACAGGATTACAGCCATGCTTGAAGCCTCAAAAGATTTTTTAGGTTGAAATGGCATCTTTATGTTCTTCTCACCAATACCATATTTTCTTCTCGCTTTCATATTGCTCATAGTATCAGCGTATTTTATCACTTAGTTTAAAATTTGCATCATAACTTCATCTAATTCCATGGCAAAGGCACGCTTTTTCTCGACATGATCCACCATGTTATACCTCCAAACGTTATACACCCACTAAATTGTTCTTACTATAGAATGAAGGTTTGTTCATTGAAACATGCTAATCGCCCGTAGCCTTGGTCTCAACGTTTGTGTGTTTAACTTTCTGAGGTCTAGTTGGGCTTAAACTGTAAACTTTATCTTATTGTGTGACTTCTTGAAGAGGACTTAGTCCTGCTCAGTTTTAGAATAATTCAAGTGGGCCACTTCATATTGATTGATGATTGAGTTTCCTTATGAAATAAAGTTTATGCATGCCTTTGCACTAATTAACTCCAACTTAGCTGAAACTCTTCCTTTTCTTAATAGTTACTTTGGTTTCCCTTTGTGGGGAAATGTAGCTTTATGTAGCAAGACATATCAAGTAGGCTCGCTCTCCGAGGAGTTCCTATCATAAGTATCGTTTTGAAGTATTGTTATAACTTAGTGGATCGGTCAGCCAATTAACTATTTACTGTTTTGCATTTGATTCCATGTCTGTTAGAATGGATCTGAAAGAGATAGTATGTAAGGAGGTGGATTGGATAGAGCTAGCTCAAGATAGAGGGTGTAAAGAGGTGGACTGTATAGAACTAGCTCGAGATGGAGATAGGGTGTAATGAGATGGACT
>CABFWB010009725.1:0-11824 GCA_902151455.1 Timema bartmani | reverse complement strand
AATATCTGGTGCAATATTTAAATTTAAAACTAATTTGTCTGTAATCATAGGTGTGAATCTGACGCGTTGTAAATCATTTAAAAGAGGCTCTTTAAGCTCTTTGCAATATTTGTAATATTTAAAATTTAAACTTTTGATACTAATTTTGTTTGATCTCAATTCTCTGTGGAGAGTTAGAAGCTTGTATATCATAAGGAAAGTTTTCTTTAAATGATAGCAACAATTTTGCTTATTTCATTGGTCTCTTCTAAACAAGTTTATATAATACTATGATTTATTTGTTTTCCAGCACACTTCAGTTTGACATTTAAGGCCATGTAACTTGTTTTAAAACTGTTTGTTACTTTGAATAAATAATTCAAGTATTTCTTTAACCTTCAACTGTTTTACTATTTCTTAATTTTGCAAATGTTTCGCCTTTCATATTTTAATTCCCTTAGTTGGCTCCCCAAATTTTAAGATTTTTCTGATTCAACATATTGAAAAAGCTTTCACTAAATAGAATAAAATGAATTTGTTTACATTTTCCGTTTTAGTAGTTCTACATTTGATATTTATATCTACCAATGCTTATCAAGCATGCACCTTTCTTTGCACTATATTTAAATACGTCAACTGAATTTACAACTATTTTTTCATATTTATATAAAATGTCATCGAATTTTTCTGTGTAGAAAAAGACACTGAAAAAGTCTTCTTTTCAATTGTTCTTATTTTGAACAACAATCCAACACCCTTCCATTGGAGAGAGGAAACGAAAATTCCTAGCATTCGTTCATACGAGTTCATCCAAAGCGATGTTTGAAATCGACAGTCGATATACCAGCCAATATATCTGGGCGAGCGTTAAAATCAAACTCGAGCAATTTGCACGTTAGCTTGATTTATGGCGTACCCTTCTTCAGAAACAATAGAGGTTATAGAAGGTGCTTCTAAAACAGCTAAAATGTATTGATTCTAAAGTTTAGAGACTTGTAGAATTACTTAAATAAGTTAAATAATTATGTTATAAATGGTTTGTGATGTGGAAACTGAATTCCCACAAAAAAAGCTTAAATAATGAAACCTAATAAATGTTTATTTTTCAAACTATAAATCTTTAATAAAAAAACTTTTATAAAATATTAAATCTCAGAACTATTTTCAACAGTAAATAACTAAGATAGTGGTAACAGAAATAATACCATATCACCCACAATAAATCGTTATTTAGTGCCTTAAATTTTTAGCACAAACAACGTTTTGTTTCAAAATAAAGTTGTCAAGTTGACACAACAATGTCAAGTGAAAGAAAAGAGTATTATGTTTGGGGGTCAGGAGTATTTGATTTGGTGAAATAATTGTATATAATACTATCTATCATTGACTTTTTAAAAGTTCTGTTGGTACCACACATGGTTACACAAGTCAGCCACGGTATCTCCGCGCAAAAACATCTTACGCGAGTTAATGTGTAAATGCGATGAACACCGTGAGGTGACCTCGTTAAGGAGAACATAGAACATTTAACAGTTCAGAACCTATCCACCATATATTGAAAATAAAACTAGAACATTTACATGGTAAGCTAAAAAGGAAGTACATATTTAATAAATACCAAACAAAATGGTATTTTTTCTATACAATACAATACCTTAGCTTATATGAATAGCTTAAAACGCGATCAAATCACAATGGGGTAAAAAATGAACATCTAAATAAGGTATGCTAAATATAAAAACTGGTCAGATACAGATGATTGATTTAGATAAAATTTTGAAACTAGTTTCATAAATTAAAACATTTTTCAAGTGAGTCATATTTTTCCAGTACATTTAAAAACTACTTTTCGATTTCAGATCACCATAAAAACCTGTTAATTTTGTTTTGAAATAAAACTTTTTTTTCTTTTAATTTGCGATGTATTATTCTACTTAAAGTGGAATTCCAGTGGCTGGAAGCAAGGGATAGAAAAAATAAACGAGGATGTTACATTGAAAGGGAGGGATGAAAATGGATGGGGGAAGGAGACGAGATGTAAGAAGAGCTTTGTAAATTCTTGTCAGTTGCCCTTTAGCGGTTGATACTTCACCTCATTTTTAATTTACCGCCACTTTCTATCTGGGGAAATGTGGCTTTCTACCCCGTTTTTCTTCAAGCAAAGGTGTACAGTCAAATACGAATAAACCAATGACAGTATGTCTACGTCTATATAAGAGTATTTAATACACATTTTGTAGACACACCACCACTTACAAACAAACTTTATTATAGAAAAGAGACATAATCCATCACTCCATCCGTCAATTCACTGGAAAATGGTAAGCCCCAAAATCACCACTAACTTATTTTCGGCATTGTCAAGGCTCGATCTCGGTAATTTTAGCTTTTAGATGTACGTGTTTTTGTTTAACCTTTTTATTTTATTGAAGCATAAAGAAATATTATTATGTTACAAAAAAAATCCAATCTTAGAACTTTGATGAGGCTTTGTTTTTATGAGGTCTCCTCTCTATACAGAATGTATAGTTATCATAATATTTAATTCTAAAGTGTTGAAACTGTTGAGCCGATATTTTTCAAAATTCAATAATTACAATCTTTTTATTCCAATACCGTTTATTGATCAATATAGCCACCAAATATAGAAACTTAGGTTATTTTATTGAAAAGCCACTTACGCTATGGAGTAGATAAGAGGGTAATTTATGAATAGGTTGCACCGCATTAACGTAAAGAGGGAATGGGAAAAAACAAAAACCACTGCTAGTGCATCAAGGCTGAGAGTCGAATATCGCCCTTCCTGTCACAGGAAGTTCAGTCTATAGCGTGCTTCACGGCTTAGACAGTATGGCCACTAGTATATATGTACAGTTATATTGTTAAATGTTCTTTCCTAATTTGTGACGTGAAATAGAACAAAATTAAACCTTCCAATAGGGTTAAAATAAGTATTCGCGATGGTGGACACATGGAATACATCTCATCTGGTTTGGGGGATTGGGCTTCAAATATCGGCCGGGTGTAGTAAGATGTTTTTTACCTTAATAATTTCCCACTATCCCTCAAGGGAAATGAGGGTACATTTCCTATAAATTCTTCCTTAATCATACCCCACTGCATTTGTGCAAATATGGGGATAGCCCAAACGAGTAGTCAGATGTGGGGCACACACCAATGAGCCCAAGTTGTTGCACCGGTGGGCACGCAGACTAAATGCCAAGCTTATCTCACCTGGTTTGTGAGTAGAGGGAGGTTAGGTTTAGAATCCTGGCTGAATGTAGGAGAGGTTTATTCAACACTTCGTTTTCCACCATTCTCTTCATGCAAATGTAGGTATATTTACTTTAAATTCTACCTTCCTTAGCCCTACCCCATCAATATAGTAACAGTGTGTTGGAGGCACTCCCGCCGTTATCAACCTGCGAGTGTACTTGAGAGATTGTTAGCAAGTAAGAGCAGACAGTTGACACGGACGGGGGCTTTACAAGAGTTGCCAAGGGAATATATACGTTCACACAATCTCGTGAGCGAACTCAACTCGACCAATCAGACAGTATAAACGAAAACGACGTGAGTAAATAAACTGAGCTCGAGACCAGAAAAAAATACAAGTCATATGAGGGGTTAGTACGTTATTTACATATAAAAAAATACTCTGGAATACATGTGTTTTTACAGCTTTTAAAACATATATTAAACACATTTAAAATTATCACTTGGATTTTAGATAATATACCGCTGGAACGTAGCTTATATAAAAAAGTGTTAAATTGTTTAGTATTATTTATCTTGTGTTTAATAAATACAATATGTTAAAATAAGCCATTTTTTGGTTTGCTCATAAGCTCCTCAAAATGATAAAGTAAATGCGTAAAGGAATGTTAAAATCTAATCTGTGAAATATAAATTTTAGAGTTGAATATAATTAGTTACTTCACTTTGGTTTACAAACATTTACATCTGAAACATAGTTATGTATATTCTTGGGAAAAGGGCTGTGGTTTTCTTATACTACGTTTTACTACACTTTCAGTTTGTAAGCAAGTAGTTATACTAGTGGTAGGTGAGTAAATGAGGAGAAAATGTACCTGCATTTATGGGAACGAAGCTTGGGAAACCATTTAAAACAAAACACTCTTAATACTTAATGTTTAGTTCGCGCGGGAGGGGTGTATGGTTTTTGGTGTTTCCTCAACTAGTTCTCAACGATCTGTTCCAAGTTGTGTTTTTAGCAGTGACCTTTTCCACTGAATTGGTCATCATTAACCCACATCGGTGACTGAGAGGCTTGGGTTTGAATCCAGGACAGATATCCTAATTTGTTTTTCTTGAATGGGTTACCTCTCTCTCCGAATATATACCACTAAGATTTAATTAGACTATATAAGAAAATATTAATTAGTTGTTTTATTAAAATGGACATTTAAATAAATAAATAGTTGGATGTTTTAAAGTAGGCCCTTAATATTAAAATTATTGTAATCCATTTAACTTTAATAATCTCTGAAAAATATATTATGTATATTAGTTAGCTAATAATGCAACCAACAGTTTTAATAGTGTAAACCATTTAAGTAAAGTTATTGAATGTAATTGCCAGTGATTACTTTTTCATAAATTTTTATAATCATAAATGTCCACGATGTTGATGTATAAAANCACCCTCCCGCGGTCGCCGTCGCTTGCCACCCCCGCCCCCCGCAGAACCATCCAACACACGCGAGCTATAAACCCCCCACCATCCCACCCCACCTCCAACATCACCACATCATCACGATACCTCCCCTAACTTCCCCTCTCTGCCCTGAAAACCGTACCTATGTATAAGCCCCTATTCCAAAAACTACCCACCCCACTATTATGACGTCACTTCCGCCCTGAGGACCGTAAATGATCCCTACTTATTTGATTATTTGTTTATGTAAAATAACTATGTTTTAATTAATTACACTATAATATATCAGATTCTTAGTCACGTATAATAGTATATATAGTGGTAACTAAAACCAGTAGAATATTTATACATAGCTAATCGCTGCATTCTCTGTTGAACTAGATTATACGAAATGTGTTTCTATTTAACCAGCTATGGTGGCTCTGTAGCTACATAGTTCTAGGTCTATGTGCAAACAAAAATATTCACCAAATTCGTAAATAAAGATATATTTTTATGTCTGGTACTCAAATAGGAAAATATATTTAGAAAATTTGAGGTAAATGTTTTGTGAAAAATAAAGCCAGCTTTGATATTATACACGCAAGATATCTCAATTAAACAAATTCGAGAGATTCCTATTAAACCAGATACACAAAATAGTTGTCTCTTAGACACGAGTTTTTATACAAGCAATTTGTTTAAGCAACCCAAAATAACCATGGATATGATTGTTATAGTTGTGAAAAGCTATTTTTTATTATGTCTGATGCTTAAAAAGTAAAACACTTGTCAAAGTTGACATTTAAATTAAAGTGTTACCCATTTCGGTAACCACTTGGCCTAAGAAGTAACTATTAAAATATATTTAACAGCAGTTGATAGGAAGATCTGGGCTTGAATCCCGGCCAGACGTACTAAGGTTGAATTTTCATAGATGGTTTTATGATTTACCTTCACCCAAGTGCAGCTACACTTACTCTAAATTCAAGCCTACTCATACCCAACAAACTATAGCTGACAGCCTACAGATGCGTATAGCTTGAACAGATAGTAAAATGGGGTAACATAAACTAAAGCCTTTGCACTAGAAAAATAAACGTTAAAATTGTGGTATGATTCCAATATATAATTATTTGAATTTTGCCTTAGTTTTATCAACAATATTTCTAAGCTAAATACAATTATTGGATCCAAATTATGCATTAGATTACCAATGTTATACAGCCGTTTTACTGTTTAATTTGTATAGTAGCGTATAACCCGAACGGGTAGTAAGACGTGGTGCTAAATATTATTATTATTATTATTAATTTGTATAGTGTATTTTTCAAGTGATAAATAATTTCATAATCCCAAAAATGTCAATATTTTTCTCTAAAAGTTGAAATCACTGTTAAAAATAATTACAATGTTATTTTAAAAATGGATTTAAAAAAGTATTTGAAGTTACTTGAGATTAAATTATGTTTTCTTTTTAATTACTGACAGCACTTAATTTTACTAACATCTCTGTAATTACTTTTTACTTACAAAACAAAATTTTAATTTTCTTTTCCGACTCACTCATTTTATTGTAAGTCTTTTTATTGTATAATGGTTTTTTTAGGTAGAGTAAGAACATGGTGGGATGGATAGTTTATAAAAATAATTATTTATTTTGTCAGGCAAGATTATTTCTACAATATTTTTTTTTTTAGGTATTGAAACTAGCTATCAAAGATACAGTTTGAGATCTTGACGTATGACTTAATAAAGTAGTTTTAATAACGTTTAACTAAGCTATTTGAAGCCATCCTTTCCACACGATTATATTTAAGGGATAGATGACATTTTTTGGGGTATTTTTGTGTTTCTTTTAATAATACTTTAGACCAGGCATGTCAAATTTGCAACCCTATAGCTGGCTTAATATGGCCCAAGGAACTTTTGATGAACTATTTTATACTAAGGCCCTTTTATTCTTCATATAAACGTCGTGAAAATATAAAATTTGGAAATGTGATATTTGGGGATTGGCTATAATTTAGGGAAATTTGATATTTGGGGTTGGTCTAACAAATGTAGGCTATACTCTTCTTCTATAAGGATGAATTCCCTAAAGTGTTTGAACCTGCGCACCAATATGTTTAATGTTTTGCATCGCATAGTTTACGAATGAAAAAGGTTGGTTTCTCACATGGAAAAGGAACCGAAGGGCTTACAAATAGCCTAAATTTTAATAAAAAATTATGAAATTGAACTCACTAGTAGATTTAAAGCACGACACTCACACCAATGCTACAAATAAAAGGTTTTTAAATCTCTGGGGAAAAAAAACAAGAAGCTTCTGTTTATTTTTTTTTTATAAAGGGGTCTACTTTATTCATTTTGTAAGTTGGAACTATTTTTTTCTTGATAAAATGACAATACTTTTTTTTATTTACAGTTCCTCACTATTTTCCATTTTCAATGTGTCCCTCATGATCAAACGTGTTTGACACGCCTGCTTTAGAAGATATATACTCCCATCTGCTACAAAGATGGATGTTAGACTTTATTATTGTGAGCTAATCAAAGTTTCAATAAACACTCCTTATCAAATTCAATTCCGTTAGAGTGGCTGTGTCTGTAAATATTCATATAGTTTTATTTTGTTCCCCCGCTTCTTGGTAACCTTTAATTCTATATGCGTACACAAATTACGCAAATGGAAAAGGGATAAGGAAGGTAGAATTTTAGAGAGAAGTTTGGTAAGCCATCAAGGAAAACCACCCTCAGTACACCTGACCAGTATTTGAACCCCAATCTTCTCGTAATGGGAAGTTTTCTAGTTTAATTCGAGATCGAAACGTGAGACCATGTGAGCACCGGTGCAAGTCTTTAGATTCCATCCAGCGATGGAATGGTGGTTAATGGCGACTAGAAGAAGATTTGTATTCCAAACATTGGTTGAAAGTCACTGTTGTTAACCTTTGTGGAAATTAATTATTTTCATTGCGATTATATATTACTAATCCAAAGTCTTAATAAACATTTCCAAAAATACTTCCTTAAGGAATACTCTATAATTGGCTATTTCTTAACAAATAAAAGAACAAAATTATTAATGAAACTTTTATGTCTTTGTTTCACGGTTGTGAAAAGTGCAGGAAATAATAGATTAAAAAGTATTATAATCCCGCGTGTTCTTATTTTCCACCAAAATAAATATATGTGTCTTTATAACTTAGAAGTATAGCAATTATAAATATTAGTTACAAAATAAAAGTATTTATTTAGCTAGCACATGCACATGAACACAAATGAAAACAATTTGTATAATGTCATCCAGTTCACCATCTTAATATTTGAAGAGAATTCATCCTTTTATAAGTTCTCATTTTAAAGCATTTTAAAGTGAACTATAGATGACACTTCCTTAAGTTCGAATTTAAATGATTTAAAAATTCTTAAATTAAAAAA
The DNA here is from genome assembly GCA_902151455.1 of Timema bartmani. Classification (NCBI taxonomy): domain Eukaryota; kingdom Metazoa; phylum Arthropoda; class Insecta; order Phasmatodea; family Timematidae; genus Timema; species Timema bartmani. The sequence continues at coordinate 3,744 of CABFWB010009725.1, read as the reverse complement.
AATAACTAAAAAACAATTATTTTTTTGAAAGTTTTGGCTGCCAAAAGTGACAGCAGCTCAATATGCAGTTCATATGGTTTGGCAAATGGATACGCGAGATTAGATTTGGTAGATTTTTCTAACTGTCAGTAACCACTTCTCCTACGATAGAGAGCCTATATTGAATGACCGACTGACAATAAATAGACTCCAGATAGCTCTGTTGGTAGAACGGCTAGCACGTGTAACCAAACGATTGAGGTTCAAATTTTTGTCCTGGTGTAATTTTTCTATACTAACAACATTAATTGAAGTTGTTGGACCAATGTGAATTTTGTTCTTTTTTATGAAAGGATCAAATGAGATATTTGTAAAAAAAATTAAATATTTCAAATGAAAAAAGGCTAATACCATATTTGGCCTCTATTGCATTCAACATTTAGATAAAATATTATACATTGATCGATATAACTAAGATATTCGTTATGTTCTCTTGAAAATCTACTATATTTTACATTGACCCTTTAAGCTCCAAGCTACATATTTACTAAACGGCACTTACTCCAGAGGAAAGGAGATTTACACTTTTTTTCCCCCTCCTTCAGTAATTTCAATCATATATAAATTTGGATTCTCAGCCCACAAAACGTGGACTTACTATTCAATCAACGACAGAAGAAGTCAGGCTTCTTGACTGATGTCTATGAAGATGGCACCGATGAGCCCACTGACGAGGCGAAAATAATCCGTATAGAAGCTATTAATTTCCTTCAAAGAAAGTTTTGATAGCTTAACGTCTACCCAGTCTTATTTAAATATAATTTAAATTTTGTTCTGTTAGCTGGCAGGCACCATGTCGGTATTTTAGTTAAATTAATTTAGCTATGTAACTATGCTATTTGATTATATGTAGCTTACTCACTCAGGGCATTGCTTCATGTTTCTGGGAAGCAGTGCGTGTATATATACACACATATATATATATATATAAATTATATTCATGCAGGGAGCTCAACTTAATTATTTGCATAAGTTGGTGTATAAATTTTAATTTAAAGTAATCACAGTTTGGTGTACTTAAGAACCAGTATGTATATTTTGTAGCATCTTATTACATATACATTAGTGTCCTATTGCTCTAAGTTATTCCCAGTGGCAGTTGAGGTCTATGGAACATTGTTTGGATGCAGAATGATTCTATCAATATTAATACAAGTGGATTTGACCATTATGACTGTGGGGACTACTCCTATAGAACTATTGCTGATAGATGATTCCTTCTTTCTCTTGTTTAGCACCCTTGGTGTGTACGGAGTGGTAAGACGTCTTGCTTGAGATGATGTGGTTGTGTGAGATTGTTGTTTTAGTGAGAATCAGGCAACACGTACAGCGTTCATCCTTGATCCTGTTCAGGACTAAGGGTGAGCGTGTGTAACATGGTAAACAAACAATTATCCTAGAAGGGTTTACTAATCATTTCCTTTCCATGCCTTTACAGTGAAGAGAGTAGACGCTTGGTTCCTCAGAGCTGAGACAAACTTCTAAACCTTGTAATTGGAGTTGTAACCCACCCAACTCACCCAACACAAATGTACCTAGCTGGTAACACCGTTAAATTTGTTTATAGAACATATGTTCATGCGGCACTACGTTTATAAATTGCATTTTAGAAAATTAGATTGGATTTGAGTAAAATAGTTAAACTAACATTTAAGAATGATTATGAACGATTCGTTGATTGATAATTAAAATATGAAATTATATCATACATAACCTATCAATAAATACATGTTATTGTAGCTCTATTAATTATAATATTGTCTTCCTTTTCGTAAGTTTAGTACATACCGGTTTCCCTCCTCGCCTTTCCGCCCCCACTCCCCTCCGTTCTCCTCCCACAAATATCCCATCGTATATTTTTAATTACTATATTTTAGTTCACGTGGTTAGCCATGACTGATTTGGACTTAGTTATTTCATTTTTTAAATAAACTATATTTGAATCGATTATTTTGTTGGGACCGATAAAAGGCCAACTTAATTTTTTTAAATTTTATTTAGGTAAAAAAGTGTAGTCTTTGGAGATATTCTTTTAATATAAGTATGTTTTCCACCTTCTCCTTTTTACTTCTTAGTAAAACAAATTATACCCGTTATACGTGCTTATTAAGAAGGGAGAGAATCTTTATTTCATTTAAATACTATAAAATATAAATCCTTGCCTATTTAAATGCTAAGAAAACAGTTATTTGTGTACACTCTGTACAACACGTTGTAACTGTCATTTCTTAAACTAATTTTCAAGATGGTTTATTTAGATTATTATCCTCCTAATATCATATTATACTTCATTAAAAATATATTTAAATACTTAGTAATAATAATAATAATAATAATAATAATAATACTTAATATGTATAAAAAAGTTTTTAAAAAATAGTATTTTTTATAAACTTATATACTGGAAGTATTATATATAAGAAGCAAATGGCCAAAGCTATTATAATCGTTTTAGTGTGGATTTACTCGCATCTAGATATCATATTGTGAAAATTGAAAAATGACACTTGGACACGGGAATCGAACCCGGGACCTTTGGCTTATATTTGTAAATACGATATCTATATGCGAGTAAATCTTCATTATAACTAATTTAATAGATTTGGCTATTCGATTCTTAAATATGCAATCCCTTACAATTATAATAATTGTACAAGTGGCAACAATAAGTCAACTGAGTGATCTAGTAGTCTAGGGGTAAGGTTATTAGACTTCTGTGCTGGGGGTCCAGGGTTCAATTCTGGGTCCTGGCACAGATTTATCTGATTACCAAACCCTTCCTTCACCTCTGACAAGACGTGTATTAATCACAACTAGTGAATGTGTGGAATTCCAGGCCTCCACCGTGGTTCGGATCCCATGTTAAACTGTAGGTCCTCCATTTATACACACAATCACCCTACCATTACACATTGGCGTAAGTGCGTATAATCCTAACGGATAATAAGACCCAGTAAGACGCAGTAATAATAATAAGCCAACTACCAAGTCTAATGTGGCTGCGTTATCTGATAGTTTTGTGATCTTAATAAATCACACATTTATAGCAGACGATTTCCACACGTCCATCATGAGCTCTGCCTTAAAATGAGTGAAGAATATCCCTGGACATGGGAAGATTCCTGAATAGCTCAGTGGTTTGAGCATTGGCGTACTAGGCCAAAGGTAACGTGTTCGATTCCCGTGTATAGGTGTCTTTTCAATTTTCAGAATATGGAAGTATATAATTGAAACATAAAAACATTATTGTTTTATTAATTTTATTTTTTTGGAGCTAGTCAAGGCCATACAATGTTCGAAAATAATGTTATGTAAACAAGATATAAACTAGTGACATACATAAACAATAATATTTTGTTTATTTTATGAGAAACAGAACATCATAGATGTTTATTAGAAAGTGACATATTTATTTTAAATTGACTCTTTAGTAAAATGTAATGAGTCGTTATGATTTTCTAATTAATAATTTACTTTCTATTGAGTTGCCACTATTGATCATATTATCTCGCTGTTTGAGGTGGTCTGAGCCTCACTTGTCTTGGTCACGATCTTCTGCGAACCACCGGTTGCACTGGTACATCGTGTTTAGTTTGAGGACATCCTTTTCACTCATCGCCACTCGCTGGCCCAGAACAGCAGTGGGGTCCTTGAAAATAGCAATTAACCTATTATGTTAAGAAAAATACCACCATCACTGGCCCA
>CABFWB010009724.1:0-11824 GCA_902151455.1 Timema bartmani | reverse complement strand
CTCCTCATAGAATGAGGAGGATCAATGTTAACCTTATGGGAGAAAGTGAGCCAGAACTGTCATTTTAACCACTACTAATGAACCTACAGGTACCGTTGCAAGCGTGCATGGTTTATCACATACCGCGTGACGTGGACCGATGGAGTCTCCTGGATGCAATCGCGAATAAGGTGTCTAAATACGAAAGAGATAAGTATTTAACTGCAATGAAAAATAGAGGAAAAAATAGACTGGTCAACTTAAAACAAGGGTACAGGACGGAGAGCGACAGTGACAGGACAGTAGACAGTGACGTTTTAACAGATATGGATGATACATAATGGTACGATGTGAATAAGTCAATAGGTGTGACAAAGAAAAACTGGATTATCGGCTGGCTGGGTAAAATGTGGTGGGGATTTCCAGGCATACCGGAGCCTAGCTGAGGGAAGGAGTGCTCTCTGGATTCCAGTAGGGTGAACTGCTGATGAACTGGAAGGCGCCTTGATACCAGCTAGGGCGTAAAATATTGCAACATCTTCAGACGGGAGAATCAACCCCTCACTCATAGGGTCCAGTCCCACTTGGTGACAAGTGTGTGATGCTGGGCTGGAGCTGTCGGGCATCTGGTCCATCCACCGATCCATCGGATGGCTGCTATCAGTTCAAAAAATGGATCGGTGAAAGCAACTGAAAGACCCTGCAGCCAATTATAAGAAGGACTTGTTTTTAGGTTAAGTTAGTAATAAGCATTTTTATAAATCCTTAGGTTAAGTTAGTTGTAAGTCCATATGTGGTGATATTGTTGATAGTAAGTGGAGCGAAATCATCGGTAGGGGCGCCTCCCCAGGCGGCGTGGAGGGGAATGCCCGCCCCCACTGTGGCTCTCGCCGATCTGGGGACTATTAGATCCAGAGCGCAGTGGGACACCCAGTGGGGAAGGGTACCGGGGTCGTAATATACCCGGGGCGTACCAACTAGTAGGTTAGGTATAGGAAAGAAGGACAAATAGGACTTCTAGATTTAAGTGTATATTCTAAATTTATTATTGTATTTAAAAAAAACGCAGCTAAAAGATGTAATGTAAATTCAAGATGTAGACCTAGGTCCCGATCTACATGCTAGGAATCGGGATAAATAATGTAAACGAATAAATAAGTGCTGTCATATAAGTGTGTTTTGTAAAATTACTCAAACACTTTGATAGACACACTTTACACTTAAAGATATATTTCAAATCTCCTCCCAACAAAAGTCGAAGCAGCAGCTGTTTGCATGTATCTAGAATCTAACTGAACAGCGCATGCGCATTGATTTGGGTGATTGGTTTTATTCTGAGACTTGATTGTATCTCTCGATTGGCTTAGAGCTCGTCTCATAGTCCGTGTCGTTATCTCCCTCTGTTTTCCAACAAACTTGCTAATGCCTCATGATAACATTTTATTCACACGTTCACCGAAAATAGAGGGCTAATCTACTTGAGTGACACAGCATCCTGCATCTCAATATTGTATGTTGACCCATGATGCTTTGCAATTTTAAACTATAAACAGCTTATTATCAACATGCTCTCTTTTTGAGTTGCCAAACAGATCTCTTAGATAAATCTCAATAGTTGTTTTTATATAAAAGTGTTGTGTTGTGACTAGAGTTGTATCTAATCAACAATTTTACGAATCAAACTCTTGAATCCGAATCTCCAATTTACCTCGAATCCCGAATATCTAATCCGAATTTGAGTCTTGAAAAAAACTATGAACATAAGAAATATAAATATAACAGAAGAGTAGAAAATAGAAATAGTAACTAAATGTTTCCTATAAACCATTCATTTTAACATTCATACATTCAGTTTAGTGTTAAATCACTGGTCTGGAGTTTGGTTGTTGAGTTTGCCCTATATTTCTGATTGATTCTGAACCATCAATAAGAAGTATTAGAGCTCTCAAAGAAATTTAATTTGAAAAATTGTTTTTTTTAAGTATTGGAGGACCCATCCCTTGCTGTGACGCAACTCAACACATCGATACATACTCTACATTTACTGAGCTATTTCAACAGCCATAACAATAGTCGGGTAGTAACTTTCTAGGTCTCCCAATCTCCCTAATGTTTTCAAGCAGAACCGGAAAATCTGAAACTATTCTGAGTCATTTGGATTAAGCAGACGATACTGTGATCTTGTGATTGGTTTAGAGCTCGTCACGTGACCGTTTCTGCTCTTATTTTTCACCGAGCGTGTGAATCCACAACAAAAAATGTGGAGTCTAAGCTGGTATTCATACGTACAAACGTTTAGTCTGATTTTGGTTTGATGAACAGTTTAGAAAATTCCAACATATTTTTAAACGGCCAACAGCTATAGCATTTTCTATAGTTTTTGTGTTGTATGTTATTTTATAGGTATTGAATCAAAAATGACAGCTGCAGATAACTTAACATGACTTGATGTATGAATATATTAAGATTGTTTTAGTAACTTCAGTAACTGCCAGATACTGTTCTCCCTACCAAAATATTGTTGTAACTATAGTCAGATTGCGTTTGAAGAATATTTTATCGAATAACTACAACAAAAAATCCCTAATTTTTATACAAAGCGTAGACAACATCTTTTTAAAGTGAAAGCTATGGCTTCTGAAATCATTTAAGTGGACAGTCCTTTTTTGTCTAAACTGCTCTCAATACCCATCTCGGCTACGTGCATTTTCACACTACCCGGACAGGCATGAGGAAGGTATAGTTAAATGATAATGTAGCTGCATTAGCGTGAATGTAAAGCTGGATACTATCTCTGAAAAAACCTCCTTAATACTCCCAGACGGGATTTGAGCTGCCAGCTCCCCGTCGCAATCAGTCCAGTTCAGTATAGTCCATTGAAAGAAGGACTTCTTGACCATTCGACCAGCTATACGGATTTAGTTTTTTTTTACCACCTTTCCCTGCGTGTTATATGCTAGTTAGGAAAGTATGATGAAAGTAGAGTTTAAAATAAATTAAACATAAATGAACCCGGATTTTACTTACATCGGTGGGCACGTGGTGTAATGCGTTAATCTCTTCTAGTCTGGAATTTACAGTGACGAGGCTCAAATCTCCATCAGGATGTACTGTGTTTTTTTCTTAAATTATTTACCACTTCCTTACCACAGTAAATGCGGGCACATTTTCCTATAAGCTCTACTTTCCCCATCCCGACCCTAATATAGTTATTAAATGTGGATAGTCCCGACGTGTGGTAAGACTTGGTGAATTTTTTTCTGATGAAAGGTCACGTTAATATATAGGTTATATTTTTAAGAAATACCCAAGGAGGAACAAACTGAGCCTATTTTAACACCTTCATAAAATAGAAAGCTAACAAAAGAAAGTCCCACGGAAGAGGTGAGATAGGAGAAAGCACGTTTTCTCCATTGTACATGTCCAATGACGTGTCTCTCTTCTCTGTGAATGTACAACAAGACTTAAGAGACGAGATTTTTGTTGCCGTCGGCCAATTTTTCTCTCTTTCATGAGCGCGTGATAGAGGGTCAGAGGCTTTTCTTTAACCCATTTTTTTAAAGGGAGGGAATAAGGGGGTGTTGGTGGTAGAACGGGGTATATTTTTATTTTTCGTTTCCTTTTTCTGGGCGTCGTTTTGTGTCGCGTAAAGACGAATGACTGCCTTGTGCCCTAGATCGATGCTTTGTCCTTGTCTCTGAGCCACGGGTGAGCGGAGAGAAGGAAATGTCAGTGCCATACTTTATTAAACATATTTTTTTTTTCCAGTTTGACACCTTAGTTTATTAGATGGCACGTTGGTATACATATATTGGGGTCACTTAATTGATCCATGGAATGGAGAAAAAGATACACATTCTCGTCCAGGTGATTGGGTGTTGTGTTGTTATAGAATTATATTAATTTGTAGCCCAAGTATTTTACCAAAGTAATAAATATATTTAAAAATACACTTAAATTTAACTTAAGAAAATATTTTATATATATATATTAGTTTAGCTTAGTTGGTAGCTCAGCTGGCTACCGTACTTTGAGTCTTGGTTTCTATTCTCGGGAAGGCTAAAAAAAACTTCCAATTTAAAATATAGAGCTGTTTTTATTTCATTAAATGGTAAGTTAAAGATCAGGAGTAGCTCTGTGCTGTATTAAGGTCATTTGATAGTAAAAATTTCATCACACAACTTTAAGAAGTGTGTAACTATAAACTAAATTAATTCAATAATTTCAAATCATTACAATTCACTATTTATAATGGGTTGAACTTGCTATTCTATGCTTTTCATGTACTAATGTTAAGGAAGAGTTACTTATGTATGGGGTTGAAATTTAGCATAACTAGAAATGCATTTGAGGTGTAGACAATAAATACTAAAAATACATTGTAAAAACTATTTTTAATGGATAGCAGTTTAGAATTGGTAAAAATTACTCAATTTTTAATTATATACAAATACTGTTTTTTTGTACACCGATAATTCAATTTTATCTCATTTTGTAGCATACAATGTCATCATTTAGAATTAATATTTTTTTAACCTAGCTTTACTCGTTAATTGTATTAATGTGTGCGAATTTATCATTGTATGTATACATTTGAAATGACTATTTCATGAAATTTCTTGTTTTGACTGTACCGATTGTAGAGAGAGCACCGACTAGCAGAACATAATATGCCTGGTCAAGGCAGAGGGTGAGACAGTCCCACACATTCAGGTAAGATGGACAGCAGCTTCCTTATCTGGTCGGTGTTACTGGACTGGGCTGAAACATTGCCGCTTACTATTTTTTCCAAGATAACCCTCTTAGCCTCACCTATGTTAAATTTTAAGTCAAGATGTTATTTAATCAAAGAATCTTAGTAACTCTTTTTGTAGAATTAGCTTAAGTCTATTGACTAAGTCACCATTACTGGCCCTGATACCGATGTTCGAATTATGACCTATCCGTATATTGATTAACCCTTATGAAAGTATAAAGTATAACTATAAAGTAGTCAACGTTGACTAAAAAACACATTATAGCAATCTTAAATATGTCAAAATCTGTCAAAAGTGAGATCTATAATACACATGTTATAACATTTAAGTAACTCTAGTAACTTTTTGAACTGAGAGAAATGCTCTAAAACAGATAACATAGTTACTATAACTTGAACTAAGAACTGCACTAAGTACTTTATAAGCCACTGGTATTAATTCGATTGGTCTATAAGAATTCACTTGAAAATATATATTCACATTAAGTGTTTTAATTTCAATCAATAATTTTAAAATATGCCCCTAATGACTTATCTTTTGTGATTTTCCTTATTCTCACCCCACGCTACATATCTTGATCCCACCCACCCCTTAGAATACATCATAAATATCATCTTTGTTGATAATGATTGTCACTTTAATGATAAGAATAAAGTTATGATAACTGAATGGTAAAAGTAAAATTAGGAAAAAAGATTAGTTAAATTTGACTAGCTTCAGTATTCACTTGGTTAAAATTCTTTAAGTTAGGATGTAAATCAATACCTTAAATGTTTCTATTTGAATAATTCTTACATTCCCTTGAATCATTAGGGGGCTATTAGTGACAAGGACCACACTTATAACATACTCATAAATCACCTCTCTCTAATCCCGTTAAAACTAATTTTTAACATCACCAAGATCCAAAGATGCCTTTTAAAAAAGGAGGGCATCATCGATTGAAGCTAAAGTGCTCAATTTAATTATCCACGTCTCAGTTCAACTCGGGCAATGAATGAGTTGTGTGTTTCAAAATAATAAGAACAAAAAGTGCCGTTATTGGTGAGCACGTGGACGAATGCTCGAGCTCGTATATTCCAGTTTTTGGTTCTGGCCCAAATCCCTGTTCTGTGTAGGGAATTGGTTTACAACTTGCTCTCTACGAGAATGTGCGTACACTCTTTGTAAATTCTACTTTCCTCATTCATACCACATTAGTGTAAAAATATACGAATAGCCTGGATAGAGAGTTAAACGTGTAGCACAATTTTTTTTTTTTTTTTTATAAGAAAGATTATCCACTTTGGTGGGCATGTAGACTAAACGTTAGGCTCATATTGTTTGGTTTTGCCAGTGACAGGGAGATTAGGGTTCAAATCCAAGCCTGGGGCTCTAAAGTGTATTTTACTTTATGGATTCCCGCTCCACTAAAGTGCGGATGCATTTACTTCTAAAAATCTACTTTCAAAATTTGAGAAATGAGGATAGAACGTACGGGTGGTAAAAACTGGTTAGCAATGTGTTTTGCACAAATTCTAATACAATATCAGAGAAAGGTGGTAGAGAGGATATGACTCGATATATTTAATCCTCCCCTCCTTGTTCCATGGTGCGTGATGTTTGTGGGCACCGCGCCAAACGTCACCCCCTCTCTCTCTTTCATTCCAACCCTCACAATAGCCCCAACCCCCTTGACGGTACCACACTTTGTCATTCTCCTGCACCCCCCGCTTTATCACCTCTCTCTCTTTCTTCCTCCTTCACTTTAATCTCTTTTATGATCCTCCAGATATCTATCTCCCAAAGTTTCCTCTAGGAACACACACACTCCGGTCCTCTTTTGTAAAGCTGTTCACATTCTGTGCGTGTGTGCGTGTGTGCGTGTGTCGCGAAATACTAGCTCCAGTAAGATTTATAATTCTGTTTAATTTTAAAAACATGCTGAGTGGAGTGTCCTTTACAAACAGAGTTTAATAATTTATTTATAATTTAAAGTTTACAAACAGAAAGTTTGAAGAGGTTGACGTTTAAATATATTAATTATAAGTTCAGTAAATAGAGGGCAGTCAAATCAGCTTTTGGGGGAAGGAACTAGTTAAGGTGGTAGTGTAAGAAACACGAGTTAAAGGCAGCGTTTTTGCAGTTTTGATAGCAAAACCTTTTTTGAGAAAAGTAAATAAATTATTTCTACAGTAGAAACAAGAGTTTATTTTTATTCACATGTTGATAGCAACCGTTCTTGAATATCTCTCATAAGCATAGAGGCATTAGAAAAGAAACCTTTAAAATGAATAGAAAAAGTTGTCATTAAATTCCAGGACACCCTTAGCAGATTCAATGACTCTTGATATCGCCAGGTGAAGAAAATTAAACTCTACGTTTCTATTGGAGAGTTATTTGCTTTATTTTGACCAAATAAAATTTTAATAAAAATACTGCCCTCAACTCGTCTTTCCTACATTCCAACTTTAATGACGGCATTTTTGCCATTTTCATAACATAACATAACATTTTTCTCTTGCTAAAATACGTGAAACATTACTTCATAAAATAGTTCCGTTTAACTTTTGATTCATGTTATAATGAATAGTCCTAGAATATTTGTCATGAGCATAGTGGAATTTGATGATTAACCTTTTGTATAAGAGGATATCAATAAAAATGATTCAAGAGTTGAGAAGATTATAATAATTTCATTAACTCACTTTCTCCTTCACCTCAGTTTAAAGGACTATGCTTTTTGTTTTTATCCACCCTATCTTACTATACCTGTCCGGGCCATTCGCATTTTTACTCTAATAATCTAAGGGCCACTGTTTCATTGTCAGGTTTTGTCGAGGTTAAATTATTACCTCAACTTAATATGTTTGTTACCTGTTTCAATATTAAATAACCTGAGCATAAACTTCAGGTTTCACTAACTCGAAGAAGGTGTAGAGGTTAGTGAGTAAACCTCAAGTTAATCACCGTAGAAAACAACATGGCCACCACTTTGTCAGCTGACTGTTCAAAACATTCCAATGTGTATTGTTGTATTTAGCTAAGATAAAGTTTTATGATGCTATTTGATTCAGATTCAGATATTTATGATATGCTGGAATGTTTTAGCAAGCGTAAAAATCCTACATTATGAACAAGAAATAATAATTATTTTGAAGGATTTGTTGAGCTATATTGAAAAAGAAGTTTTATACTTACACAAACTATTGTCACTGATTTGGTAGATATTATTGGAGATAGTTTTGAAAGATAACAAATGAAAGCCAAGCTATTGGAGTTATAAAGCGAATAAATGAAAAATATATAGACTTGGTGATCATTAGTATTAAACCAAATGTTAATGGAATATTCTTTGATGATTAAATAGTTTGGCCAAAAGAATATAAGTAGGCCTAGCCTATATTTTGGTATCCAGTCATATCAATTGAAAAGTGTGCCTTTACAATGATTTATTTATTTAAATATTGCATAGTTATGTGGAAAAACAATTTCTACTTGCATTTTTAGTTCCTTTTCGAGCACTTCATAAAGGTCTAGGCATATTCGTATTAAATCACTTACCCTAAAATTATTAAAGTTTCACTTGAAACATGAACCTATTCGTTGAGAAAAAATTATTCACTCACAGCTGTGGTAGCCTGGCGTTTAAAAACTAAAACCTTTTTAGCTATGTAGGACCTTCTTGAAACTAATTGTCACGCCTATGCTCTGTAGTGTAAATATTTTCCTTTTTTCTGTACTAGTTTTACTTTAGTGGGCCTACTTATTAGTGTAATAGCTTTTAGTAAGAATTGTCAATCTTTATCATAAAGGCCAAGGTCCAGATGTATTACATAGACTACACCAATTAAAGTTTCACTTAAAACCTGAATCCAATAATTGAAAAAAAATATTCACAAACAGCTGTGGTAGCCTATAGGGTAATGGTGCATAAAATCTGGTATATATGACACTTTTATTCATACAAATAGCAAGCAATAAATTATTGTATGCAATCATTTCCTTCACAAGGATATGGACAATCAAATGATACCCTACTCATATTATAATTATTTGAAAACCTTTCTATGTTTGCAACATTTAAACAACTCACCAAAATCACAAAGAAAGGTAAATATTAAACTTATGTTCGAAATTTTAACTTAAGTTATCTAGGTTTAAGTTAATGGTAATCACCGGGTTCTTAAGGTAATATAATATGCAATTAGTAATAGTTTTTATTATTATTACTATAAACTATTCCAAACTGTCAAAACCTAATATTTCAAGCATTATTAACACGTTTTTCTTGAAGTATTAGGATTCTGCTCTTCGATATGTCAATACCCCGTGACTTAGGTGATTTTTGATCTAAATGTTTATCATAAAACATATTTTTTATTAATTTTGATTTTAGCTTAAATCGATTATCCGTATCCTTTTGAGTATAAGGGTAACTTTAAATTATTATTTATTTACTAGTTCGTATACATAAAGTGCATTATATATACTGGTTTTTGCGCACCAAACAAACCCCTTTTTTAAACACTCTAGTTTATTCATAAGCAGGATGGAATAAATCATTAAATGTATTTAGTAGATTTAAAAATAATGTAATAGTTTTTGGAGGGAATATTAGTACATAATATATTAGTAAAATGTGTCTGAAACATGCAAAAAAAACTCGCAAAACTATTTAAAATTAAATTAGATAGTGATTATTAACGCATTTAAGCATTCATTTTTCCTATTTCCACTAACACATATTTTTGTTCAAGTGACATTTGAGTAAAAATATACTACCGACCTCGGCATTCAACAAATTAACTCCAAGTCAACTAACCTCCACATAAAAAGCCATTCAATATCTAAACTACGTTAACCTGACGTCTTAATTCGAGTTTACATTAAACCTCAACTTAGTTAACTAATACTTTAACCTGACATTGAAACATTGGGCCTTAAGTATAAGAAAGATATAATTTTAGAAAAAAAAAAGCCCAAATTTTTCTGTAGGGAAACGGGGCAGCAATTGAACAAAAAAACCAAACCCACAGTACACCTGGCCTAGATTCGAATTAAAACCCGCTTGTCATTGGTAGAGCAGATCAAATGAGGTTAATGTGTCAGCTCACTTGCCCACAGATGCGGGTCTGTTTCAAAGTTAATTTGCATCTAGAAATATTACTTAAGCATTTAACTTCTTTTAATTTGTTTGTCTCAACTTACTAGACTTCTGGGGTGTATACATTTTAACTAGGCTAATGGAGTATAGAGATGAAGAGGTATGGCTTTAATAGGAAATGTACTTGTCAGCATGTAGAGGGAGGGTGGTAAACCATTTAGGAAAATAATTCTTCAACACACCCAGCCATGATTCCACTCCCCATCTTCTCCGTCTTAGGAGAATCAGACTAGACGAGTTTTACATATATCTCACATGACCACTGATGCTGGCATTTGAATCTTACAAAATACTACTAGGTATAAACCCATTTGACTCTGGCTTTGAGGTTTTATACCTACTTGTTAATAAGTTTGCTCTACAAGGGTTTGTGGATGGTTAGGACAGTCATGCACTTTTCATCTAACATCTGTTTTGGAGTGGTTGAATTGAGCCGCGTCGGTAGGATTTACTTCAAGTGTGTTACTTGTGTATGCATTCTGATGAGATTTACAATGCTAGAAACTCGTTTCAGTGGTTAGAGAAATCAATCAAAAGTATAAAGAGCTCTGGTTTGATTCTATGTGGAGCTGATGAAGATATTTATATACTCATCTTGCTATCTGATGATCAAATATCACCATGTAATGTGTCACCATATTGGTTGAACTATTTATAAACAATGAAACAAACTATTAGTTCTAATGAACTTTTGTACTATAGTATTTAATGAGCACATTTTAATCACACAGAATATATTCTCACATGACTTACAAACTAACTTAAAAACTACGCATGCACAATACCACACAAACCACCCTAGATTATATTTCAGGGAGGGCTAACTTTTTTAAGATCTAGTGTTCAGTTTGTTAATACATTTGGAAAAAATTCTTTCGCATGTATATGGGAATTTTGAGCAGCAAAATGCAGTATCAGAGTTTTTATTAATAATTTATACTAATAAACCTATAATGCTGACAGAATGTATGTAGGCCCCTCTATGCACTTAAAACTGTCCATAGTATTCTCAGTAGTTCATGATGATCTAGAAATCTTAAATTTGATAAGTTGAAGGTAAATGAATCACTCAACATGTGTGCAGAAATTAAAAACCCTGAAACTCATCAAAAAATAAATTATAATTATTATTTCTGACTTCTTTAATTAGTCATTTTTATTTATAATTATATTATTAGCTGGTGGCAGATATGTTCTTTTTTTAGAATATAAAATTGAAAGATATCAAAATATTTAATTATGATTGAATCTTAAAATGTATATATATATCTTTAATTTTAAATCTGCTATTTATTAATCCTTTATTGTTTAAAATTATGCGACTAAATGTGAAAAATAGGCATGATGACTAAAACATAATGTCAAAATAGGGATATAATCTTGAAATATACTATACATATATGCCTTAAACAATCAATAATAAGAGAAGTAGAACGAAAACATATACATTGTTACTACAAAAATAGGAAAAATGAGCATTCCAGTTCAATAACAGCATAACTGAATAAGATACATTTGTAGAAATATATTGGTCCCTTCAATTAACTGCCATATTTCGAATTTATACCACACCAACAATTTTTTTCTAGTAGAATATGAAATTCTGATTTATGTTGTATTATTTTGCCGGAGACGAACTACAGAAAAAGTGGAGAACTGAGGAGGTTGAAACAAATCAAAACCGGTTCTGAAAGAGATCGAAAAAACCTATAGGTCTTTTATTCACAATTGGAATTTTTGAGAAAATGCTCAGGTGGTGTTAGCACTAAAGCCTAAAGATGGTAAAACAAAAAGGAAGTAGCTAAGACAAAAGCAGAAAATGCAACAAACGTTGGAGGGTCAAATGGAATAGCTGAAAGACCATCTTAAGGGGCCTACATAGGGGAGCCAATACAGTGTCACTCAAGTGTTCAGCTCTATCACGATTTTGATAAAACTATTA
>CABFWB010009723.1:0-11828 GCA_902151455.1 Timema bartmani | reverse complement strand
TATATATATATATTGATTATTTTTTAAAATCTATATCTACAGTCGTAGTTAAATGTTACTTAAATTGTATAATATGAGAATGTTAGGTATTATGGAAAACCACAAGTATTTACTTAGAAAATGGGCAGGTAGCCCTAATGCGGAAAAACAATATTCCTCTTCAAACTGATGCCATTTATATACTCAAACATTTCACTTTATTTTCTTGAACTAAATAATTTAAAGTTTAGTTATTCATACTAAAACGATCCTTCCGTACTCCTAAATCATGCTGAATATTTTAAATGGCAGTAAACCAAGATTGTCATTTTATGTATATTCTATAAATATGCACATGTCTGGGCCACAACACGAATCACCCAATTTTGTGGAAAAATTAACCATTACTAATGTAACGTTTCCCGGGGGACGCTCGAATGTAATAATCGTACATCCATTCTGTGGAGGCTCTTTCCATGTCCCTATGAGATGAGGGAATGGTGTCAGTGAATATGAGTGTGTGGAACTAAAAGAAACTCTTAAACCTAATTTAAGTCTATCTACCCAAGTCCTGGTTACCCTTGGGATAATTCCCTTTTCAAAAAATTACCCATGGTACCAGCTGGGAATTGAGCCTGGGACCCCTAGATTCGTAGCCAGGCGCACTGATCACTATATTTTCATGGGTCGGTTGTAATTAGGGATTGCTAGACATAATAAACCTCAATTTGTTTCATGATCTGCTATTGATCTATGAATTTAATTTGATATCACATATTGTATATAAATATAAACACTAGGCTCTGGGATCCTCTGATAGTTGTGAATTCTAAATTATGAGGAATCCTAATCTTCAAATTATTTATGTCTAACTCCAGATAAAAACATGAAAACTGTGGAGGACTCTTGCAATAAGTCCTTATTTTATTTGGAACTTTAAATATTATCTTCAAGAGATACTTAAAGTGAGCAATTTCATTATCAAAGTGATATCAATGTAAAAACCCAATCCCAATTATCATTGTTGAAAAAGTAAGATGATAAAATTTAGAGAAACTATTATTTACAATATGATGCGTCAAATCCTTTCTTTGATATTTAATATTTTGAAACTAGGTGACTGACTTATTTTAGATCAACGATCATTGGTTTATACATGAAAAATATTTGTAAAAAGAATAAAAAAAATGACTATTATTAAAAAACAATATTGAACTTATATTAGCTGTAAATAAGTTTCATACAACATTGGGAGGGTGAGGGGCTAGGGGGTATGGGTCCTTCAAAAACAAATGAAATAAATATATGTCTTTAAGTGGTGAGGCGTAGCCTATTTGAATCTCTTACCATAAAATTATTAAACTATTATCCAAATTCTTATTTTATAAAAGTATTGTATTATTTTGTAAATTTAAAATAAATGAACAAGGATTTACTTAAACTAGAATATATTACAAATTGGTAAATGTTTGCCAATCAAGAAATTGAAATATATTGAACGATATATAAGGATATATCTTTTTTTATAATTAATAGCTAATAAAGGAAAATATTAAAAATGTCTTCTTAATCTGGTAACAAAGTGACATGCAGCAGTGGACGACCTTCTTTGGTGGTCACATGGTCTAAGGCGTCACTCTCGTGTTAGATTATACTGTTGATGACAGGGAGATTAGAGTTCGAAAAAAATGTTGATTTTTTAAAATTATTAAAGTATAAATAGTAATGTGTTCTAGAATATACGTTTGGGAACGAAACGAATAAACTTTAAAGTGACTTTTTATTTCGGGTTTGATATAAATGTAAACTTTGAAAATCCTTTGTGTGACGAATACAAAGCTTTCTAAAAGCTAACAGAACGTCTTATCATGCAATTTAGACTGAGATTCAACCATTTTGTCTCAAATTAAATTAGAAACATATTCAATCACTTCGCTGAATCAATATGAATACTAATGGTTTTATCAAAGTTATTATTATTATTATTATTACTATTACTATTATTATTATTATTATTATAATTATTATAATAATAATAATAATTTATTATTATTATTATTATTATTATTATTATTATTATTATTATTAGCACCGCGTCTTACTACCCGTTCGAGTTATACGCAGTCAAAGTTATTAATACAGCCAATGAAGACATGGGCATCATTTTTTATCTGCCATGTAAAGATGCATTATATCATGTATTCAGGATATGAACCCGAGGCAGGTGAAAATTTTTATTCAAAATAATACCAATTTTTGTACTCTACGTTCATCGTATGTATCTATTAGGTACCTTGTCTAATTAATCCTTGCTTATCAGGTAAGTGCCGATCATTTGTTTCCGATCTTACCGACCACCCATGCCAATCATTTATTTACTGTCTTAACAATATTTCAAAGTTAACATGCAAAACGACACACACAATTTTCTTGAATACATACCATTTTTTGGTCATTAAATTCCTAGTAAAAATATAAATAAACATAAAAAATATTTATAATAAAAACTTAAATATACCATGGCAGCTATTTAAAAGATGGTAAAGAGAGGTACAAGGAAGATAAGTGTTTTAATTTAAATCCATAATGCTCAGCTGTGAGTATAAATTATTAATAATCTCTACTATTTATAAAACTAAGTGTCGGCCTATACGTCTGTTTCCTAATATCTCTGGAACCACTTGAATAAATGCTATGCAGTTTTTTGTATTATATATATTTTTACTGGGAAGGCCTTGGGCTGTTTATCAAACGAATTAGCTCAAATAAAAAGTTTTTTATTATTTTTTTGAAGGAAAAAAAAAGGGAAAAAGTGGATTCTCCTTTTGAATACAGAATTAATTATTCATCTGTATAGCTTGATTGACAAATACAAGATTAATTCCAGAATACATTTCAACAGTAAATTTAAAGAGATATAATATTTTAGTTTAGTTGGATATTTTTTATTCACAGATCCATATAAAGTAGTTTCTGCACTTTTATGTTCGATTATAACAGTTAGAGAACTTCTGAATATATTTGTGTACGCTATTTTTATTTTATGTTTAATTTATCTAGAAGGATTATAAGCTGTTTAAAAATTATTTATATATTCAAGTAGCTGAGCAGTAACGTTATAGGCAGTAAAATTATTGTATATAAACTGTGGAGTGGCAAAATTGAGGACTGCCACATGTGCAGCACCTGTTATTACTTCAGGAAAAAATAAGACCCAACGATATAGATTCGGTGATAAGTTCGGAGATTCCTGATTCAAACATCGACCCACAACTGCATGCAAGTGTAATCAAACATACGGTATACAGCCCATAAAGACTTTTGAATAAATCGCCTTCATGAATGTAGCAAAAACTATCTAAAGAGTTTTAAAAATTCCACTTTGACAGACATGACGGATATCCCAATTAAAAATATGAATAGATTCCCCCTCCAATAATTTGATTCATTTATTTACATCCTGGTACTATTAATAGCCAAGGCTCCGATTAATCAGCAAGACATGTGTAAAAAGGATTAAAGTAAGACATGGGTGATGCAGTCCTCAAACCGGTGGTGAAAGTAGGTCAATCATGGTGGCAGCTCCTCTCCAACCGGATTGTTGACAGGACTGATTGATAACCTAAATGCTAGAGATGGCAGCCCTATGATGGAGGGTATTGGCAACGATCCTTCCTTGAGCCTTGGGGATAGACAATCTCTCTATTCTCACATTAATGTGGAACTGTGTGGTTTCACCAAATCCCATATGTATGAATGTAAGTAAAACCATAAGGGCTGTGATCAAGAGACGTTTGGTATTAAGTTTTGCAATGAAGAGTAGCCTAACAATTTCACAAGGTATTATTAAAGGTGCTATGCATTTAGCTATTCATCTATAAAAGTAATGTGCATATTTTACAACAATTAATGTAACTGCCGTCACTAATAACCTATTTGACACACCATTAACAACCTTCTTCAAATTTTGTGCTGAATATCCCTTCGCGAAGACGCCTACTTACAATGAGGTTGCTTCATGAAATGCTTGGAGAAATAATATTTTCCAACCCAAAGCCTAAAGCATGGTGTCTCTATTGAGGAAACTCCTGGAGTAATCATGGGTGATTCCTTTCACCAAGTATATACCGTGCACTCGAATAACACCAATTATCATTAAATCTCAGGAACAGTGTTACCATATCACTCCTCTCTAAATTAAATGTAGTTTTTCTCAAAAAGTATTAAAAAAATATTTTTTTTTGTAAAGAATGTCTTCGACTTATATTTATAAACCTAATCCTATGATACTGTCCGTATCTACGAATTACTAGTTACTACTCCTCACCCTGTGTATCACCATACTTATATAAATAAATTAGCTACTTTTACCTTGATTGCTTCTACGATGTCTAAGACTATTATATATATATATATATATATATATATATATATATATATATATATATATATATATATATATATATATATATATATATNTATATATATATATATATATATATATATATATATAGCAATAGTTTAGTTAGTAATATATGAATGTTAATTCTCAGCTTAAAATAAGTGTATGATTTACGTATCATATTGTTATAGTACTTAGCTTTATAATAATATAATATGCGTTTGTACTACTTTTTCAGGAAATTTCAAGCGAAATAAGCAATGGCCAAATGAAACTTTTGTTTAACAAAGACCCTGAATCTATGAAAATTCCTAGTAACTATAGATTTGCGTTGACTGGAAAATCATGGCAGTTGTTGAAAGAACATTTCCCTGAGGTCTTACAACGAGTAGTTGTTAAAGGAGTGGTGTTTGCACGCATGTCATCCGACCAGAAGCAGCAGCTTGTTCAAGAATTTCAAGAGATGGGATACTATGTCGGTAGGAATCAATCTTTACTCCAACCAATGCTTGTGTATTTTATTAAAGTTAACCTTCCTAATTATTTTCCCTTAAACTAGATATCATAGTTTTCTAATAATCAATAAACTTGTTTTAAGTTGAACTAATGTAAAATAAGTATTATAACGATGCAGCTGATAGAAACAGAAGGTAACGGCAAAACTCGAGTAACTAGATTTCAGTACAAGTGTAGAGGCCATGTAAATAAGTTATTTTGGTGTTGCTGCTCTCAAGATATTAAAATTCCTTTAGAAAGTTTGGCTTTATCCTTCTTTAATCATGTATCTCTGTAAGCCTTTGTTTGATATAACTCCATGTTCATGTAGCATACCTTAAATACATTCCATTAAATGATTCTATACTGTGTTCTAGCAATGTGTGGAGATGGTGCCAATGATTGTGGAGCACTGAAAGCAGCTCATGCTGGTATCTCCCTTTCCGAAGCCGAATCTTCTGTTGCGTCTCCGTTCACGTCACGAGATCCCAACATATCGTGTGTGCCCATTGTGATACGAGAAGGACGGGCTGCTTTATCCACATCTTTTGGAATATTTAAATTTATGGTAGCTTACAGTTTAACAGAATTTCTCTCTGCAATCATCTTATATAATATTGAATCAAACTTATCTGATCTAGAGTTTTTGTTCATAGACATTTGTTTAATAGTGAATTTTGCTTTCTTTTATGGGAAAACAGAAGCATATTCAGGCCCTCTCGTAAGAACCCCCCCTCTCTCTAGTCTTCTCTCTTTGGCACCAATGTTATCTCTTACATTACAGTTACTAGTAAATATTCTTTTTCAGGGTATATGTTTTCATTTAGTTCAGTTGTACCCTTGGTATCATCCGTTCAAGTACGACTCTCTCACTTCCTATGCTTGTTATGAAAACTACGCAGTGTTCTGTGTTTCACTGTTCCAGTACATTACACTCGCTGTTGTCTTCTCGGAAGGTGCTCCTTACAGAAAACCTATTTACACCAATAAAACTCTCACTATTTCTTTGATGGCGATGACTGTCACCTCTATTTACATAACTGTTTACCCCGCTCAATGGGTTATTCGATGGTTAGAACTTCAAGTAGCTGAAGGCTATGGGTTTAGAATTATTACTGTAGCTCTAGGCTTTGCTGGGTTTTTTCTTGGGATATTTCTTGAGAGATTCTTTATAAAATATGCATTACTTAGCAAATTTCCTAAACTATCATCAGGACCAAAAATCAAATATGAGAGGTTGAAAGAAGAACTTGTGTATCACTCTGATTGGCCTCCTATTACCTCAAAACTACCAAATATGCTACCTACACCAGCATCAGAGATTCCTCCTGAAATTTCAACTGAGATACAGTTTCAAATATCTAATGAAATAGAAGGACGTTGCATTGGGGGTGTTGAGAATGAATCTTTTGAGATTGATGAAATAAACAACACAAAACTTTGAATGATATTCTGTTTTAATTTTGGGAATACATTTTCAATTCTTTTATGAACCAATTTCTTATATCTGACTAATCATTGCACACTCCCTTTACAAAGAAAGGTAGCAGTTTTAAATGGCCTGATGACAATATAACTCTATCTTAAATCTACACCAGAGTTAAAACAAAGTAAGCCTACTACTTTTCAAGGTAAACAGAGGATAAACGCTATAGTTACTGTACCTGAAATTTTGTGAAATGCCATTTCTAGTGTTTATAAAAGAAGATATTGTGATATTATATTTATATAATTCATATTTAATGTTGATTTTAATTTTCCATAGTATGAGTATTAAAAATTAAAAGCAAGTTCTTATGGATTTACAAATTTTTAAGTGTGCATTTGTGGAATCGTATTAATAAACATTTACATAACATAGAGTTGAAAATGTGCTATACTTTAGTTGCAAAGATCTTAGAATATATTTTTGACCTTGACGAAAGTTTATAAAGAAAACCTATTGTTTAGTATGTATCCACAATGAATAATGATTTTGTATATCTGTTTGGAAAATATGTTTTGGAGGTCTTAAAACATACTATAGATAATTCAAATATAATATGGTAGCAGCTGTGTCAGGTCGTTTTGAAGCATTCCATCTTTAAGACGGAATGGATGGGGGCGTTAGCTAAGGTTCAAATTTTTATAGATGATATGACAAAACACGTTTTCAGGCAAAACACATAAAATATTGTTTTAATAGAAACGTTTAATTTTATACACCTAGTAATCTGAATAGTTCTTTAACATTTATACTGGGCTTCATTAAATTAAGTCATCTTGCTCTTCATTCAAAATACTTAAGTTCACATTCCACAATAATCATGACTAATGTTTAAGAACTGTTGATATTACTATTGTAGATAAATCATAGTTATTGAACCAACATTGTAATTATTTTGAACATAGAATATGTTTTTAAATAAACTTGAAAAATACTTACCTTAGCTCCCGTTTACTTCCACCCCACTATATTGAAGTCATACATATTTCGTTTTGTAAATACAGTAGAACCTTTTATTCGAAGTCCAAGGGATATCTAAAAGAATTTGAAATATCCTAAATTCGAATTAACCTATTGATACCTAAACTATTTGTACACAATAAATAAAAAACCTCAAAATGAAAAATTGTAAAAATTAACTCACCGTACAAAAATTGCAGACTTTATCAGTTTTTGCACTTAAATTACATTAGGTACTTTGGAAAAAATTAGTGATTTTGGTTTGTTGTAGCTTTCTTCTCCGGACACAATTAACAAAATCTTCAATTTCACTAATCGCATTAAAAACGCTGTCTTTTATATCTGGTTGAGATTCTTTGAATCCAATTCTCCATGATGTTATTCTTTTCTTAAAGGTAAGTCGATAAAGTGTTCGGCTGTATTCCATATTCTTTTGCAATATCACACTTATTTTTCAATCCCTTTTCCAATTCTCTAATCCCTTCAACATTATTGGCTAAGGTTAAACTTAGGCTCCATGCTTAGACATCGTAAAAACACCGCAATTTACACTTGTCAGATGACATTGAGTTACTGTCATTGAGAGACAAAGGTGCCAGATTAGGACAAGCAACATACATCTTACCCCTTTCATGCTGGGCGTCACGTGATGGCATTGTCACACAGAAACAATTAAAGCAGATCCAAAACATCCCCTATTCTAGGAAAACCTCTTTTAGCTGGTGCAAAATTCCCCGCTTTCTCTTTTACTATGAGTCAGAAACTCTTTACTGTATTTTATATTTCCTGGGATTCTTGGGTTTAGTTGAGATTGTTAAGTTGGGTTTGAAGTGAGTAGAAACTCGAAAAAAATTAACAGTAATATACTGTGTAAACTTCGAATTATCCAAATATTTCCTTCTAAAATTCGAATCAAATGTTATTTTCTACCATTGATTTAATAATAATTTCGTGGGAAGTAATGGTAAGTTCCAATTATCCAATTATTCGAATTAACCAACTTTGAATTAGCCAGATCCTAGTGTAGTAATACTAGCTACATCTTTTATGCCTTGTGAAATTTGTTCTAAATAAATCCAAACACGACTATTTTGTCACTTTTATTCAAGCAGGGACATTTTGTAAAATGGTATGGGCCCTATGGCCACCAGGAAATTACCTTAGATTTGATGATGGTTGAAACCTAACACGTAATAAGCGGTCAATTTTCCCTTCTATTTTTTAAAATTTGTGTGTGACATTTTAGTTTAGTATTAGTTTATTTTAAATGGGCCAGAGCTAAAAATGCTAGTTTAAGGAACTTAATTGGCATGTAAAACAGAACCAAATGCACCATATGAATAAACCAAATTAATTATATATGTCCAATTACTTACACCAACTTTGATATTGGGTCAGTTTAATGCACATTAATTTGGCTAACATTCCTGTATATCATATTTCTCTTTGGCACAAACGTTATCCTTAAGGAATTTGAATGCTGTACAGTGGCGTATTCTTATAAAACTAATAGGTACGCTATACTCTAAAAACTGCATTGTCGATTCGGGGGCTGAATACCGTTAACCACCGTAGGCCAAGAAGGTAAAAGGATTCTTCTTCGGGGAATATTTTAACATGGGTGCCTCTAAATCAAAAACATACAAAAATATGAAACTACCGATGATTATCATACACTAAATAATTTAATGGAATATCAAAACACAACACCTTATAGATCATCGCAAAACCTACATAATCAGATATTTAAATAAAAATGTTGGTGCTAAGAGTGGTGTTAGCACCTTCCTAACTGCATAAGAGAGACATGCCCTATTCAATTGACATGGTATTGTTAGATGAGTATAGTCCATACAGGTAACAATAAGCAAAGAAAAAAACATAAAAAGAGTAAAACTAAGTGGTACACGGATAAAGCGTCCATCACATCTTGGTGAGAGGAGATAAGGTGGATTTTATAGCTCACATTGCAATAATTAAAACTATTTCTTAAATCCTTAAACACTTCAAACACTGCTGCTTGGAAACAAACGAGCATCCAATAATTTGAGGATTTATGCTATTTAGATGCATAGCCTGTGATAACATTAACAAAGGGGATATTTTTTTCCCATCAATACTTTATCACTACATCATTGGTTATTTACACATATATTTTGCTGTATGTAAATTAGCTGAAAGAGATTTTATTTTACCATTTTCTGCTAAATAAACTTGAGATGGTACAAGCCTGACTTTAGAGATTGTTGATGATAATATATTCTGCAAGCAATTATAGACTTAAAACAACTAAAATAAAATGATAAAACCCCATAAATATTTCATACTAAAGAAAAAACAAGAAGCACTTAAAAAACTAATCCAAATAATCTTGGGTATCCGGCGCAGGACTAGCATAGGAAAATAATACGCCATTGATGTTGCCAATTCACTTAATTATTATTTGACATTACATTTAAAAGTCTTGTATTTAAAAATTTATTTTGAATGAAAACTAATGTTAATGAATTTAAAATAAATTTTAAGATTTATTTTCAACAGATTTTTTAAACGTTGTCCCAATCACAATATATAGACGTCGTACTCTGGCTATAAATCAGCCAATTCAACTTTTTTGACTTCCTAACTTTTAAAGTTTGTAGTAAAGCACAAAAACAATTCAAATGTTTTTAAATATTTGTGAAAATTGACTGTTCAATATCTTTTTTGTCATTGGCATTCCCGTTTTGATAGTGTTCATATATTTTCACTGATTAACATCCATTATGTAAGTATTTTAAGAGTATAGTTCACCAACCTCCTAATGTTATTCCACTATTTTGTTTTGGGCTTAAAAGTTGTTCTATGTTCAAATGTTTGATGTGATACAATTCCTTGTACCCAGAGAAAACCACAATTGCGTTGAATTTATTATAAATATTCATAATATGTTCAAAGGGCTTAAATCATGTTTTGTTAAATTTGATAATACTTTGTGCACTCAAGAAAAGTATCATAGGGTTAGCTAATATAAAAACATAAAAAAAAGTATTAATTTCTAGAATGTGAACGAAAACAACAATATTGTAATTGCCTTGAATAAAGAAGTGCCCTTCGTAGTATATTTTAATTTAGTGAGTAAAGAATATTACATATGAGATTTTATGAAAAAAGTTTTTATTTAATGTCCAAGCCAATATTTTGTTTCTACTCACAATTCCCATGCAAAAGTAATAACAATATGTTTTTCAATTTGAAATCTTACTAAACGAATCTAAAATTGTAAACATTAATAAAACCTCATGATTTGTTGAGAAAGGCAATATTATTGATAGCTTGAATAAGTATTAAATTCTCTAAACAATGAAATAACTACTTGATTAAACTTTATATATGTAAAAATTTAATAGCAATTTTGAATATCAATATTTATAACAGACATAGTTCTAATCACATGATCAATATTTGTGTTTGATTCTTAAGAAAAATTTATACAACCAATTAAATCACTTGGCCAAGGAAAATAAAATTGTAATCTTGAATTTAATATACAAACAAATTCTTTAAATAATATTATTCAAATAAATTTATGAGATTAGTTAGTGATGAAAAGATTGTATTATTAAATTACTTTAGCAATGTTATTTTAATACATAATGTTTTAAATATTTTATTGATTAATAATTTAAATATTCTGTGGAGTAGTAATTATAATTACTGTCTAAAACTATTATTGATAAATATAGAATTTGAACTCCTTTAATTAATATCTGTATTGGCAGCCATGAGGAGCTTATAAGAGTATTTTTGATCAGATGTACCTTTTGCATTTCCAATGTATTGAAACTTAAACGAAATAAAGACCATATTTTATGAATATTTAAGATGCCCTTTATTTACCCTGATGCTCTTTATTTACCTTACTTGGTTCCTCTATCATGCAACGTATAGGATGTGTCCACTGTATAATCAATCAAGTTTTGATTACTACCTAAATAGAGTGTACAATTGATTTTGTAGTATTTGGGAACTTTAATGTTACTAAGGATTTTTTAACTATATATCAGACCAGTAACAAAACACATATGTAGACTATCTCAGTTATATTTAATTTAATATTTGTTTAAATAACTATGATAGAAATAATGGATTCAGAATATTATAGATTCTATCAGCTAATTGGAGATATTGTCTCCATTAGTGAAACTCTTTAATTATATAACAAAACTGATTCATATGTATCTTCTTAGACACATTTATTCCTATTTACAAGGTTGTTATATTTATCCTATAATAATATTTTGTTTCTCTCAGTAACCAACCCGTACAGTAATCCCAAACTATCTAAACGTCTTCTTATAGTTACATAAAAAGCAACATACCTTGAAACATTTATGTACCCTCCGTCGAGATTGAAAGGTAGCAACTTGCTTGGCTAAACGCCCGGGCGGTATGCTATACCTCCACACATGACTGCAGAATAGTTTGCCTAGCTACGCCCGAGGCCGGATTTAAAGAAAGCCTTAA
>CABFWB010009722.1:0-11829 GCA_902151455.1 Timema bartmani | reverse complement strand
GGCCTTCCTCATAAGCTTACCTATAAAATTAAACCTAACTTAACCAATGAAGTAATTTACTATTAATTTAGTTAAAAAAAAGTTATTTTTACAGTAATATATAGAATTCTTGCTTAAATTGGGCTACCTTCCCCCCATTTTATGATGGAATACAATATCCGCATTAAATTGTTCTTTACTATTAATGAAAGTAATAATAAATAATAATTACTATTTTAAGCTAACTAATGTTCATTATTTTAATTTTAAGTAAAGAAATTATCTCCCTTTTAATTAAAGCAACCACGTTTAGGTATCAAACAAATTTCTTCACGCCTATGTCAGAGTTAAATATTTTATAAAAGCCTATATTAAAGCTAGAACTGGTGACCTCATCAAAAACCCACTTACTCTAATGAGCTTAAAATATAGCATTTAGTGAAATAGAGTGAATTTTAATCGTAGAACCCCGAGTCATAAACAGAACGCTAATAGTTCTTTGAATTCATTTATTTTCCAGCCTCTCTGACTTCACATTCTTTAAACCCCGCCCACTCCATTTCACGTTATGGTTTAGACGATGACCCGGAAAATGTGGTCGACTACAACCCCTGAATATTAAAAGGAGAATAAAGTAAAGCTGACTACATTTTAGTTCATGGCGGCTGATAATGTACAAAACATTCTACACCGGTTTTATTTTCCATGTTTAAATACTTGCACAGCGTTTTATTTAGTACCGAAATAGTATAAACATTACCCGCTTCGGTGATCGCATGGTCTAATGCGCTATTCTCACAGTAGACTAGACTGCTAATGACGGGGAGATTAAGGTTCGAATCTCGGTCAGGTGTACTAAGACTGTTTTTACCTAAATTGTTTTACCCTCTCCCTCCATGCAAATGTGGATACTCAACCTCTAATCCCTAATAATACTTAGCGTAATTTAATACATAAGCGAATATATTATTATTATTATTATTATTATTATTATTATTATTATTATTATTATTATTATTAGCACCGCGTCTTACTACCCGTTCGGTTTACACGCACTTACGCTAATGTGTAATGGTAGGGTGATTGTGAGATGAAAATGGAGGACCTACAGTTTAACGTGGGATCCGAACCACGGTGGTAGACCTGGCATTCCACACGTTCGCAAGTTGTGATTAATACACGTCTTGTCAGAGGTGAAGGAAGGGTTTGGCAATCAGATAAATCTGTGCTGGGACCGAGGATTGAGCCCCGGACCTCCAACACAGAAATACGACACCTTACCCCTAGACCACCATGTCACCTACAAAGCGTATACAAACCGAACGGGTAGTAAGAAGTGGTGATAAAAATTTAATATCAAGATCTTTCCTTAAAAAAACGTGGTGTGCCTTGAAAATTTTAGTAACTTGTTCGATGTGCCTTGAGTTGAGATAAGTTGAAAATTGAGGTTCTAGAATAAAATAATATTGGCCAGCAGAAAAATGTAAAATATTAAAGCTGTAGACACATTTTATTGATTAACTAACAGTACACTTTAATATTTTGGAATATGCAAAAAGTTCTTTGAAAAGATCACCTACAAAAGCAATAGTCCTTATCACTAATACGAGAAATAAATAAATTTAAATGTTTTGGCTTTGTAGTATAGGAATAGTTGCCATTGTTTTGATGAGCTGAAAATACTTTGGTCGTCTTGATTTATTGATAGTTATAATCTTCCTGAAGGCAGCTTGTATAATATATTTTTCACAAAAAATTTAAAAATTAATAAATTACAATTTTATTTCGCTAAGAGAAAATATTATCTCCTATGAATAAATCTTATATTTAGGTGAGCCGGCAAGATTGTTAAAATTTAAAGCGCTAATATAAAAAGTTTTATATACTCTTAAAACTCGTTTCCTAGCTATAAATACACTGAAATGAACTTTAAATTAAGTTAAAAGGAAAATTTAACTATAATCAAAACAGGTAAATAACAAACTCTTTAATTAACAAAATAAAGAGGGTTTATATTGGCTGTATCATTAATATTGAAAAGTAAGCTTGAGTAACTCTAGAAATAATCTAAAATTAAAGTTAAAGTAGATTAATTTAAATATGAAAATATATTTATAGACAAATTGAAACGGTCATTGAGCCTAGGATCATATAAATTTAAGTGCTGATTCTTTTATCTACCTCAATTCCCTCGTACTTAAGGTCATTTTTGTAGTAGATAGTCTGACACCTTAGCTCAGTCTGTAGCGTGTTTGTTTACTGAGCTAATGGTCCCGGGCTCGATTCCAGATATGGCAGGAAAACAATTCATTTGAGAAATTACTGTTTCTCCTTTCCCAGATATGAGTTAATGACTAAGGGGCTGGATTTTGTGTCTGTTCTAAATTTAAGTTAGTTTGTAAGCCATGTGCTGATATAATCAGTCAGTTCAGAAAGTGCGAGTCAGAATTTAACATGAAATTTAAAATATCAAATAGAATAAACATAATAAATAAATGTTTAGGTGAATCAACTAATTTTGTAGATATTATAGACTGGATCCTACAACCTCTGCTATAAATTTGAATAACACTTGTCTTATAGAGATGACTAAAGTAGAATTTATAACAAATAAACTGACATTTTCTTGGAGGGAGAGTGGGAATTTTTTTATAAAATAAAGTCCACCATACACCTGTCCGGGATTTGAACCCGACCAACCGTCACTGAAAAACCAGAATGAGCGAGTTTATGACGTTTTTTTCACGTAACCATTGATACGGTTATCATTTAATTAATATCAATAAGATTTGTATCGGTGGTTACTTGGAGTAAAGCGTCAGGCTCATGTAGTCTGGTTTGCTGGAGAAGGTGAGTTAGGGGTTAGAACCACGGTCGAATTTACTGTAGGCTGTCTTTACAATAAGATTTTCCCCTCTGCCTCCACGCAAATGTAGGTGCATATCCTATAAATTTAATCATTCTTAATGGAGTAAGGAAAAGTAGTGTATAAACTAATGATGGTATCCACATTTTTGGTGGAGTAATGTTGAAAAAATTAAAAGTTAGACCAGCTTTGTTGGCCACGTGGTCTAAGGCGTCATTTTCGCAATATACTAGATTCCCCATAACGGGAAGATCGAGGTTCGAATCAAAGTCGAATGTACTGAGGGTAGGTGGTCTTTATTAAATGATTATCCACTACACATACATGTAAATGCGGCTACAATTCCTCTGATTTAAAACCTTCTTTATCCTTAACACATGATCGTAATTCTTCAATATGAGTACAACCCGAACGGGTAGTAAGATTCAGTGATAAACAAAAATTAAAGGATAAAAAAAATCATTAGTAAGCCCTGGCTTCTTTAGCAAACCAGACTAGACTATCTTTATGTTCAATACGCGCTCCCACCATCCCGGTTTAAATGTTATTAATAAATAGGTCCTACCTCTTACAAACAAACTAATAATTCTTCCCAATATATTCATACCAAGTGTTCCAATATATATTTATCTACCCCCGCATCTATGTAACCCGCCTTATTCCTGCCAGCTTTAAATTAATAGCGCTTCTTTCCTGTTCCTATAAATCAGTCTAAACGATGGGGTACTTTATTTTTAACGCATGTTGAACTCCCCTGTACGCATGGCGCATTTCAGTGGCGTCGGAAGAGACGGGAGGAAGCGAGTGAGGGTCCTGTGAATACAGGACACTGTGACCTGGCAATTTCCCCTTTTAATCCATTGCCCGTCCAAGTGCAAACTAGGTATAATGTGATTTGATTAGCGGGACGTTAAGGATATATTAGTGTATCTAGAGTTTATGGTTCGGATCCAATCATTAGCCTTTCCTTTACTTTCTCATATAAATAACTTGTTAATATTAGGTAGTGGACTAATTACCTTTTTAAAAAAATAGAGGTATTATTAAAATAAAAAAATATTTTTTTTATAAATGTAAATATTTTTTAAAAAGTTTTATGTTATCCTAAAATTGTTTCAGATAAGCATTTATAAATTATAATAGGAATTTTTGTCATCTTCCTGGCAGATATTGGGTGAAATAAAATTATCATTAACACTTGAAATATTTTGGAAATATATGGAAAAAAAAACATAAATACGTTCCTTAATTTTAGAAGAGATCCAAATAAATATTTACAATGTTTTTTTTACAGCGAAAAAAAACCACACACGACCAAATGGTTTATATTTGTGGAAAATATATTATCTTAGTATAATTTATCAATTTGCATTGATGTAACACTATTATGTCAAACATAACATATTAATTAAAAAGTATTACAAAGTTTCAGTATATAAAATAGTAATTTATTAATATATGTTTAATACGATCAATGTTTTAATACAACGCTAAATGTGTTGTTTTTTCCCTGTATTTAATTACTTTAAGAAAGTATTACTTTATGATTTACAATGTAAAAAATATAGTCTATTTAACTAACATTGACTCTATGTTCATTCAAAAAAATATTCTTTGATTCATCCAAATAATAGTTTATAGTATTATAAAATTAATGGTAAACCGATAAGTTATTCAAATATGATAATACTTTTTCAAAATCAAAGCTTTTAGAGCAAAAAGTATTATAAAGTAATATTTTGAAATAATTTTATATTTAATAAAGATATTTGTGGTAAAGTTTTGGTAAAAGTAAGCAATGTATGATTCCTTCTAAACCCAAGTGAAGTATACTTAGTTGTTCATAGAGCTTATACAACAGTACTTTGTTGTAAATATATTTATAGAGTTTATACAACAGTACTTTGTTGTAAATATATTTATCTATCAGCACCGCGTCTTACTACCCTTTTGGGTTATATTCCTATGTACTAATTACACTAATGTGCTAGGAATGAGGTAGGCTGAATTTAGAGCAATTGCACCCACATTGGCGTGAAAGGAGAGTGGAAAACAGTTTTGGAAAACCACCTGACTTGGATCGATCCCCGATCTCTCTGGCAGTCTAGTCTATTGCGATAGTAGCACCTTATACCATGCGGCCACAGAAGTGGGTTACTTGAGGTCATTAAATTAACGTGGACTTTTTAACTGATTGAATATATCAGTACATGATTTATTAAACTAATTTAAGTCTAGAACAGACACAACAACCAGTCCCACAACCATTAAATCATCACTGTGAAAGTGTGAAACTTATATTTTACCTATGATAAAATCTTAGATAATGTCGGGAATTGAACCTGGGGCCCTAATCTTAGTAAGCAGACACGATACCAATTGAGATAAAGTGTTGAACTGTTAGAGAAATAAACTCTCTTAATAAAATACTAAAAAAGATGAAAATCTCAATGTAAAAAAATAAACCTAAGATTCTTAGTTGCATATGGCGTGAAATAATAAATAAAAAACAAACTGGACGTATTATTTTAGAACTTAAAAACAGACCCGCCTCCCCCCTTCTACCCTTCACTTGAAATACAGTTATTAATATCTGGCCTTGACTGGACGACGCTATTAAATTCGACGCCGTCTGTGTGAACGTATGGCCACAGGACTGGACGTCGTCCAATGTTTTCAAGTCCCTTAGCCCCCCCCACTGGCACCCAATAATACGAGTGTAATATACGATCTGAGTGAACGAACACATGTGAGTGTTGAGTGGCCGCTACCACTGGAAGATATTGTCTGTGGTATGGCTGGGATGGAGGGGTGAAGAGGAGGGTAGAAATGGAAGTAGGGGGTGGTCCTCCGGCTCAATCCAGCCACGTATGAGATGGCAGTGTCTGAAAGGGAACATTAGACTATGTGCCACCATTTTTTTCTTTTAGCACCACGTCTTTGCTTTGGAGTCTTACCTTTCACTAAAAACAAATGCAGAGCAGAACGATGAGTAATAGTTGGGCCACGTGACCCCTTTGTCTCAATCGTCATAGCTTAGTTGGGCTATGATCACTGACCAGGAGGATTATTGTCATAGCTTGGTTGGGCCTTGGTCAAAGACCAGGAGAATTATCGTCATAGCTTAGTTGGGCAATGATCACTGACCAGGAGGATTATCGTCATAGCTTAGTTGGGCCATGATCACTGACCAGGAGGATTATCGTCATAGCTTAGTTGGGCAATGATCACTGACCAGGAGGATTATCGTCATAGCTTAGTTGGGCAATGATCACTGACCAGGAGGATTATCGTCATAGTTTAGTTGGGCCATGATCACTGACCAGGAGGATTATCGTCATAGCTTAGTTGGGCAATGATCACTGACTAGGAGGATTATCGTCATAGCTTAGTTGGGCTATGATCACTGACCAGGAGGATTATCGTCATAGTTTAGTTGGGCCAAGATCACTGACCAGGATGATTATCGTCATAGTTTAGTTGGGCCAAGATCACTGTCCAGGATGATTATCGTCATAGTTTAGTTGGGCCAAGATCACTGACCAGAAGGATTATAACAAATAATAGACCTGCGGGTAGATATTTATTCCGCCCCACATATTTGTTGGCCTTCTATTAGGTTAGGCTTGTTTAGGCTTGGTTAGATTAGGTTAGGTTAGGTTAGCTTAGCTTAGCATTTTTTTGTGTCTTACTATTCATCACTTGCTGTTTTCTCGCTCAGCTTGAGACAAAGTTAGTACAGCAGTAGGCTTTGTTTACAGCTCCAAAGAAGGAACTCTTAGCCCAACTGTAAGACGCCCAAGCAGAAACTTAATCACGTGACGAGTTCTAAACCAATCACTAGATTTCAGTCTCGTTAGCCTTGTCCGTTTGGCCCCGACTTGAAATAACTTCTGGAGGAAGGGCAAATCAAATTTAAGAAAAAACCAAACTAACCGACTCAAATCAGTGCTGGCGTGCCTACGAAGAGAGATACCAGCAGAAAACTTCATCTACATTTTGGTAAGTAATTTGAAATAACTAGAGATGGAAAATGTATGTGTCGTTCTTCGGTTTTGATTGGTTTTATCACTTAAAAACAATAATCACCCACTTCGGTGGCCACATTGTCTAAGGTGATACTTTTACAGTAGATTAGACTGCCGATGACGGGGAGATCAAAGCTCGAATCTAAATCGGGTGTGCTGAAAATGATTCTTACAAAAATGGTTTTCCACTATCCCTTCACGAAAATGCGGGTGCATTTCCTTTATATATAACCTTATAACCCCTAAAACAATCAGTGTAATTAGTACATAAACATATAACCCGAAAACTTAGTAAGATGTGGTGCTAATTTTTTTTTTTAAACATCCATTGTGATATTAAGTTTAACGATCTGTTTATCGAATAGAAGATATAATATGTCGGTCATCAGCTGTTTCTAGTTTTGGTTGCAAGGCATCATGGGTAAATGTACTGTACATTACAGCTAGCGTGGGAATTGCTACGTCACTCGAGCAGATTCTGATCTCAATCATCGACGAAAGTGGGAATCAAGCCTTACTACCCGTCTGGGTTATACGCTTATGTACTAATAACTCCAATAGTTCTAGGAATGAGGAAGGCTATAGTTAGAAGAAGCGTACCCAAATTTGCGTGGAGGAAGATTGGGAAACCATTTTGGAAAAAAAGTTCAGTACACCCAACCAAGATTCGAACTTCGATTTCCCCCGTCATCGGCCGTCTAGTCTACTTAATGCGAGAGTAGCACCTTAGACCATGCGATCACCGAAGTGGGTTGAATATGCATTAAATTATGCTAGGGTGTTAGAATGAGGAAGTTTTTACTAGGAATTGTACACACAATTGCATGGAAATAAATTGGAAAACCGTTTTGGGAAAAAAACACCAGACTGAGATTCGAACCTCGCTCTCCCCATCATCAGCAATATAGTCCACTGTGAAAGTAGCGCTTTAGACCATGCGGCCACCGAAACTGGTTGAATACGCATTAAATAATGCCAGTGTGTTACAAGGAGGAAGTTTGTATGGTAGGAAATGTACCCACATTTGCGTGGAAGAGGAGCAAGAAACCATTTAATAAAACCAACCCTTAGTACACCCAACCGGAATTCAATCCCCGATCCCTCATTCACCTACAGTACAGTCTATTGAAAAAGTGACGTTTTACCGTTTGACCACAGAATCGAGTTTATCCATATAAAAATATAGATTTTTTTTTAACCTCGGATATCTGAACCTTGAATAACTTTTAAGATTCTAAAGAATCGTCGATTGTTTAAATAGTTCTCAACTCAGAATAAATGAGTGGATACTTTTTTCCCCCCAACACAAGCAATAAAAATGTCTACCGTCTTAAACGGGGGAGTTACTTTTCACCCTTGTCTCTAATTCAAACTGTAATGTGTCTTCATTCTCAATCCCCCGTTGATGTTAAAGGGGGTGGGGGGTGGGAAGTTTGAAATAAATGTTCCCTTGTTTTGAACCAGCGATAAAGCCACTAACCACCCTCGTAATCAACACCACTTTTTAAATCCCAACGAAGAAAACGTTGATCCTCTGAAGCTGACGTTAGACGTGAACATGTTACTTATATTAAATGAAAGAAGAAGAATAACGTACTATAGTATTATAAACTATAGTCAGTACAAGACAATTTAAGACTTTTTCTGACAGTTGAAAATAAAGTTACTTCAAAACCACTACGTATACATTGGCCTGACAAATATGTTTAGCAGCTTTGACGAATTGACTTTGAATTCACTCGTCAAAGGTGACAAAATATATTTACCAGGTGAATGAACGGCTGCATGAGTTGTTTATCTCTAAAGATACAGTTGAATGGTGGCCCCACATTTTTTAGAGCCACGTATGAATTGCGGCGCGGGCTGTTGACATAACCTAACCTAACCTATCCTAACCTAACCTAACCTAACCTAACAAGCCTTGAAATTTTTGCCAAAACCGTTGGATGGCAAGAACTAAGAAAGTTTTTATATTACGAGGGATGTCGACATAAGACGGTGATAGTTTCTGTCTGAAATTTAAAACAACATAATAGAAAGCACATCGCTAATTAGGTGGACGCAACTCATACCTCTCTCTCTCTCTCTCTCAAGTGAGGGGGCCGCAATTCGTACACGATTTCAAGATTAGGTCGCAACTCTCCTAAACAGGAATGAACACTAAATTGTTTTTAGTAGCTTGTTAGCTGTTTAAAAAAAATTCCACATTTATAGGTAATAAACTATACAATCATCCTTCACCTTACCTTAATCGGTAGCCTGTCTGTCTACTAAGTTAAGAGTCTCAGGTTCGATTCCTGGCATAGCAAAAAAAATTATCATGGGTGAAATGTGGGTTTCTCCTTTCACAGTGATTAATTAACGGCTGGGGGCTGGGTGTTGTGTCTGTTCTAGATTTAAGATAGTCAATAAGTCGTGGGCTGCTATTATCAGTCGGTTCAGAAAAAAGTGCACTTTAAATACCTTGAATGAATGAAATTACATTACAATCAGTCATTATGCCTTGAAAGGAACTAGTTTAGTACCGTTTTGAAATATATTTTTGGAGTTTATTTTGACACAAACTTTATTTAACAACTTTAATCACCCGCTTATGTGGTCGAACGGTCTAACGCGCTACTCTCACAGTAAACTAGACCACTGATGACGGGGAGATTTAGGTTATAGTATCTGTCGGGTGTACTGAGGTTTTACAAAATGGTTTTCCTTCATCCCTCCACGCAAATGCGGGTACACTTCTTGTAAATATAGCTTTCCTGATTCTCAAGAAACCATTAGTTTAATAATTAAACTAATGGTTTCTTGAGGATCAGGAAAGTTATTATCACATAAGCACATAAACAGACCGGGTAATAAGACAAGGTGCTAAAAAATAAAAGTATTATGAGGCTGATTCCTTCAACTGTGTGACCACTGTTAGAGGTTTCTGGCTTATAAAATGCAGTGTGTGTATACAGTATTGTGCTATTACCCAGAAGCCCAAATACCTGGAGGTGTGGTTAATGATCTAGTGACAAGTCAGTTAAGGAAGTTGGTTCACTAATCCAAAACTTACATCGTGGTAGTTTTAACTAAAACACTTGACTTGTAATTGAACGTCAAGAACATAAGCTGGTTTGAAAACAGTCTCTTTAGACTTTTAACGAGACACAAGTCAAACCAGGATGAAAAATACCTCTAGTAGGCTTTTTTTTATTTGTCTTACTGCCTGTTCAGGTTAAATCTAACGGGGTAGGGATGAGGAGGGAACATTTTACAGGTAATCTACCAGCATTTGCTTGTAATGAGATTGGTAAACCACTAAAGGAAAAAACCCACACACTCATTAGACCTAACCAGGATTCGAACCACGGTCTCCTCGTCTTCAGCTGGCTAGTCTAAGACAAGAGTGACGCCTTAGACCGTGTGGCTACTGAAGCGGGTAAAATCAACTTCCTATGTTTAAATTTGAAACTAATTGGCACATCCTCGATGTATAAGCTTCATATAGCAAAAAATAATATTGGCTGGGTCAATGTTTAGATTTAACCCTCCACATGCTTTAAAATTTCCCCTTATCATGCTTTAAAATTCACCTTCCTTATTCTTTAAAATTCACCTTCATCTCGTCATAATTTAAAATTCACCTTCCTCGTTCTTTAAAATTCACCCTCCACATGCTTTTCAAATTCAATTTCCTCTACTCGTAATTTAAATTCCCACTTCTTCTTCTTCTTATGCTTTAAAATTCACCCTCCTCACGCTTTAAAATCCTCTTTATGATGCTTTAAAATTCACTCTCCTCATGCTTTAAAATTTACCCTTACCATGCTTTAAAATTCACCATCCTCATGCTTTAAAATGTATCCTTATTTTGTTTTAAAATTTACCTGATTCATGTTTTAAATTCATCTCCTCATGATATTTTTTTAATATTTAATTTAGTTCTAAGAAAGCTCAAAAGGGCACTGAAGCGCTTAACTCTGAGTGAATCTTATCCCTACAAAACCATGTGAAAATCATGTGAACATTTGCTGAGCATCCTGTATAACAAAATGCCAGTGATCACGTGGTAAATTTCTGTAAATAATGTGTTGTGAGTGTATACCAACTTGACGTCCCAGAACTTCCCCCAGTGCCTCCATGTTTGTTTTAACTAGAGCACCACGTCTTCCCCAACTATATCCCGCAGCCGACAAGTTTTAAGGGTTCAGTTTTGATAACCTTTACCTTGGAAGTTTATTTCAAAGTGTTTTAGTTCGAGAGAAGTTTGTCACTCACAGCCGTCTCAAGCTCATAGCTCAGTGGTTAGAGAGGTTGACCATCTGTCTAGGGGACCTGTGTTTGACACCGTGTAGTTCGGGTAAAGATTTTTGTTTGTTCGCACAAAGTTACGTTCGATTACAATATTGTTACCAACAAAACAAAAACGACAAGATCGAAATATTTTCACATTGTTATTTTCATTTTAAAAAAAACTTATAAATTTACGTTAACTTTTAACCCTAACCCATATCAGTGGTCGAGTGGGCTAAGAAGTCTGCCTCATTTGTTAAAGTTTCGTGGTGATGGCGATGTTGAGGTTATAACTCTATACGGATGTATTGAGGGTTGTTTTTCACTGTATCTACGAAAATTCGGGTAAATTTCCCTTTAAAATATCACCTTTCTCAGTCCTATCCTTTATATAACCCGATCTGGTACAAATACACCTGTTAAAATACTTTTGATCAAATAAATCTTATGTTCAGTGCAGTACATTACACCAAAAAATAGACTTGTCAATAATGCTAGGGAGATTTAATTTTCTTTAGTGGTCGAGACTAATGAAATAGTTGACCTCGGTGGTTTTGGGGTAGAGTGCTGGCCTCGGGACCCGATGATCGTGGGTTCAAATCCAGCTTAGGTCAACAGATTTGTCTTGAGCGATAAAATATCGGTAAAACAATTTTGCCTTGGAGGTGAATTAAAGCCGTC
>CABFWB010009721.1:0-11840 GCA_902151455.1 Timema bartmani | reverse complement strand
AGACAGTAAACTCTCGATAAATAAGATGTTTTCATTGTATAAAGAACAATGTGAAGCGCGTAATGAAAATGTACCAAGTATAACTACATATAAGAGAATATTTTGCAATAATTACAACTATGCCTTCTTTTCACCTAAGAAAGATCAGTGCTCCATATGCACAAAATATAATCTTGCCAAGGAAGATGAGAAAATACGAATTGAGCAAGACTACCTGGATCACAAGGAAAGAGAGAAAGAAGCTAATCTTGCGAAAGCAAGAGACAAAGAAAGGTCAGCCAGTGATCCGGCATTTGTATCGGCAACGTTTGATATGCAAAGCGTTCTTCAGGTACCATCTACTGAGGCATCAATTATGTATTACAGCAGAAAACTTAACTGCTTTAATTTAACAGTTTATGAAAGTGCTCCACCTAATAAAGCCCATTGCTTTGTGTGGAATAAGTAAATGGTAAACGTGGAAGTGTTGAAGTTGGCACATGCATCCAAAAATTTCTCAGAGAGTTGCCTGACTCTGTGAAAGAAGTCTCTCTGTTTAGTCACACATGTGGGGGGCAAAATCGCAACCAAAATATGGTTGCGATGCTTATGCATACTGTCTAAACAACACAACTCCAAGTAATAGAACAAAAAATTTTGGAGTCTGGACACTCCATGATGGAGTGTGATAGTATGCATAGCGCAATTGAATCGGAAAAGAAACACGTAGCCATCTATACAATGCATGACTGGATAAATATTTTTTGCAGAGCCCGCTCAAAAAGAAATAGGAAGAATGCTCCTTCCTACATAGTCCATTGCCCACAGTAGTGATTTCATTGATCTGTCATCTCTTTCAACGGTTCTTCTAAAAAAATAAGAGAAAGAACGATGGTAACAAAGTAAATTGGCTAAAGATTAAGTGCTTCAGGTTTGAAAAAGCACAGCCTGAATATGTATTTTTCCAATATGATTATTCAGGACCATATTCAAAAATCAATGTCTGTGGCCGTGGTGGATCTGAAGTAACTATTCCAGAACTAAATAAATTGTATTCCTCTTTGTTACCTATTTCCCAGGAAAAGTACAATGACCTGAAAAATCTATGTAATTCTGGTGTTATTCCCAATGAATTTCATCAGTGGTATCTGTCATTGCCTTATTCAAGAAAAGTAAAAAATCGTAACCCAGAGCCAAGTGTGGAGAGTAGTTCAGAATGTGAAGAAGACTAAGTATTTTTTTATATACTCTATTTCTGTTTTTAATTTTGTAATGATACATGTAAAAACTTACCTTAACTTTTACATAATTTTATAAAAATATTTCATATAATTTCAGTAATAACAATGCTAGGTTTATTAATAATGATATTAAAAATGGTAACTGTAAATAAATGGAAACTAAGTTTAATGAAATGATTTTTAATTTTAGTTTTTTTTATGATGCTATATTTGATTGTGTTCCTTCTATTGTTTAATAATTCTTATTGTTTGTTTGAATGGACCCTTTTCAGTTATGTTTCAGGCAATGAGAAATAATTTAGATATGAATTTCTTTTATATTTAATTTTAGTTTAAAAAA
Organism: Timema bartmani; assembly: GCA_902151455.1. Classification (NCBI taxonomy): domain Eukaryota; kingdom Metazoa; phylum Arthropoda; class Insecta; order Phasmatodea; family Timematidae; genus Timema; species Timema bartmani. The sequence continues at coordinate 10,280 of CABFWB010009721.1, read as the reverse complement.
TCTCATTTGGATACTTAAGTTAGAATGTAGGTACCGTAGTGAGTAAATAAGTGCAACATTAAACTACAATGTTGGCAAACCCCTAACAAGCAAAACTCACCAACTCCCAGTACTTATTTCAGTACCCTATTTTATTGTTTTAATGTTAAACTAAATTTTATTTAACAATTGTAAACCAAACCAGATAGTATCAATTTTATGTTAGTGATAAAATATTTCATAAACACTTTCACTTGTGGATAGAAAGTAGCATTTTAGTTCAACAGTGCAGTAAAGAAAAACTTTAGACACCATTTTCTCAAAAGAGTGTTTTTGGAGTTAGTGATTTTTGCTTGAACATAGACGAAATTATGTTTGTAATCTATTTAATTTTACCTTGATGACTTCCTTTAATGATTCATAGATAATGTCACAAACTTCTGTAATGAATTCTGAAATAGTTGATTTTCCAAGTCAAAATATATGTGTGAGGGTCCTCAAACTACATCCAGTAGCAAGAAAGTAGAGAACCACCTGTAGTTTTGTTTTTGCGGGAATTGCACTTCTTAAAGGGTATCTTTACGTTGAATCCGTCGACTGCATTTTCATCAACAGAAAATTAAAACAATTTTCGGTCATTCTCAAAGTTCCAAAGTATTCTTTAGGATCTTCCAGTGATATTTCCCTGAGAAGAGAATTAGTAGCTCCTAGTTCATCTCTTCTCTTAATCCATTTTCGTATCCATAGCTTTTTCTTTTTCATAACACTGATTTCTTCTTCCACTTCTTGTAACATAGCCATTGCAATAATTTTTATCTGCGCATTTACTTTGTTGCGTATTCTCTTCATTTTGAAACACTGCTCACTCACTTGTAACTCGTACTCGACTGAAGTGCGAACGTTTTTTGGTCAGTTAATCGATTTTAGTTACTAAACTACTCGCTACTCGACTAAATTTCTTAAGTAGTTTGAACCGGCCTATAGCGCGGCCAAGACGAAGATAAGAAAAAATAGGTCCGCGGACGGATACTGGATCCCACGCTCGTATCCCTCCCCGCGACCACTCGACAACCATGACTACAAGAAGATAGACGTGCCAGATATAATCCGGTTGACCATATTCCTCAGGAGAAACGACCCGCTAGCCGAGTGTCTCGACCCGGAGGACGTCGAAGACCCTGCGTTTTGGAGAGACGGGTGTCGGAGATGGGACGTTCGTCCTCTGACACGAGGCGCTCTTCACACTGATAGTACTCAACGGGCCCGCCCTCATCAAGGACCACTACTGGGGGCACGTAAGAAACCGACGCCACCGGCGGAGGAACAGTACCTTCCGCCGACTTTCATCAGCCCCACCACGAAAGGCGGAACGTATCGCGTCCGGATACACCCCCCCCCCCTCCAAATAAAAAAGTTAAACCGTTAACCAATAAAAGAGAATTAAAAACGCAATAAAAATGGCCAAATATCTCGAAAAATAAAAAATAAACATTTTAAAACCGATTAAAAAACCCATACCACAGCCGGGCGGAGCTCCGCACCTCCAGGTCGACCACAGGCCTAGGTTCGATCCCCCGCGACACCCTTTCCGTTTTTTTAACATCGCCTCACGCTCCTAGCGGACGGGGGAACGACGATACCACAGTCCCGAGTTCGTCCCACAATCGAAAAAAAAAATTGGGTCAGTTTAGGTTAGGTTATCTTAGCTTGGCTCAGCTTAGATATTGTTACCCCAGCTTAAGTCAGATTAGCTTAGCTAAGGTCAATATAGCTTAGATTGAGTTACATAATCTTAAAAACGAGCGTAGATAAATTCTAAAAAGGTAGGGTTCCGTTTTTATCGATCAGATAAGTTTTTATAAGTGAGGTTTAAATGAGTTAGGTTAGATACGTTCAGTTAGTTTATAATCGTTAGGTTAAGAACTATCAGGTTAATTTCAGACAATTAGGTTGGTAGAGTTTAGGTCTGTTTAGGTTAGCTTAGCTCAGCTTAGATTTTGTAACCTCAGCTTAAGTCAAATAAGTTCAGGTCAAGTCAGCTTAGACTAAGTTAACCTAGCCTGTCAGATTAGCTTAGCATAAGTCAGGCTAGCTTAAATTAAGTTACATTAGCATAAGTCAGAATAGATTAGTATCGGTCATGCCAGTTTAAATTACGTTACCTTGGCTTAAGTCAGATTAGCTTAGCTCAGGTCAGGTAACCTTAGGTCAAGTCACCTAAGCTTAAGTCAGATTAGCTTAGCCTAGATCAGGTAAGCTTCACTCATGACAGGTTACCTTACGTCAGGTCATCTCAAGTCACCCGAGACACGGTCATTTTAATACGCGTCCCGTTCAGAGGATATACCACAATAAGTCTTATGTTCGTCCGAAAAAACCACGAACGACCAATAGCTACGGTAAAAGAAACAGAGGGCCGCTCCCAGCACCGGAAAGAATAGAATAGTAAAGAGAGACGGTCAATCGTAGCATCGTCACTACACCAGAAAGACATGTCTGACTGAATTCCTGACGTACTCGCTAAGTAAAATTAACGAAGAGGTCCACAGGGACATAGTCGAGCGTTACACAGTGAAGCTGTTCGTAGAAGAGCGTGGGAGAAAGGGGAGGCTCCCTCACCTTCACTACATCTTGGACACGCCGAGTAAGATGTCTACCGTCACCAACCAGCTGAATCGGCGGTTCGGCATGGGGGCGCATGAACTGACCTGCCGAACCTGGTCAAATAAATGTGCAAGGTCTCCGGCAGGAAGGTAAGGGTGTGAACCTCCCGCGAGGCGATTTCGAAAGGTGGGCCAAGTCGGGCGGCGGGTCGAAGAAGCTGAAGACGAGATTGGGGGCGTGCGCTTACGCCGGGGACATCGTCCTCTATGCGGCGTGGAGGTCGGACAGGAACACGAGGCGGAGAACTCAGAGAGGCTCACGTACTGGCACCAGATCTGCCGGGAATACACCCGTAAAGGTAAGCGTCCACTGGGTCGGTACCGCACGGACGGAACGGAAAGTACAACTAATTCGTAGCAGTATTTGTTACCAAGATGCGCCCACTACGTCGGTACCACCGGCAACGGACTCTCCGCCGTTACGCCATTCGACAAAAAGTCCGCGCGAGGGAATTAAAATCAAGTGCGGTCCGTGCGTGCCGGTGACGTCATGCACCTGTCGGGACCACCATCTCCGCCATTACTGTGTCCTCAACATTGTGAGTGTGTCTTTGCACCGCAACACGTCATGGATGTAGCAAAGCTAATTACGTTGGTGCAAAATTATCCCGAGTTGTATAATCTACGGCATCCAGATTATTTTAAATCGGCGCAATACTGAACCAACCAGGCAAGTTAACCCTAGTTTAGTATTACTATTTAAAACAATTAAAAATTACAAACACCAACGATAGCAAGTCTGTCATATTTTGAGAGATTGTAGTAACCAATTCACGTTTTTAGGGTATGTAGGTAAAACCTAGCACTCTTTTCTCTCGTTATAATCTTTATGTCTGTGTCTGTGTCCGTTTCTCTCTCTCTCTATTTGTCATTTTTTTAAATGATATAGTTGATTGATTTGTTAATTTTAATAATAAAACTAGACTAATATTAGTTTGGCAATTTGGCCTGTCACGGTAGTATATATAGAGTTGTACTTTTAAAGATTAAAGTTCTTTATTAGAAATATGTTGTTATATAAACCAGTAATTTGTGAGCTATAATCAAATATATATATTTTTAATTCAGTTAATTGAAAATTATTTTGATTCTTATTCTCTTTGGTTGACAAAGCAGCAGCCAGCAGCCAGGAAAAAAAGAGTGAGCCGAGAAAGTTGATAACATTTCTGTGACTTTCACAAGTTCACTAAACAGTAACTTTCAATTACAATATTTAAAATAACAATTTTCTTCGTGTTAATACTGTACGCGAATCTATTTTAACACAATTGGCCCAGTTGAGGTGATAATCTCAATCCTCAAAATGGGATCATCAAGTTGTTTTTTCACCCCTCGACCATGTGCCTTTAGCCAAAGTGAGTCACGGATATGCACATGCACAAGAATGTTATAGGAAGAATAAACTCAAAAAGAATGTGTCTCACAACAATTTTAAGATGTATTGGTGTAAGGTGATCTTTTAATATTACATTATCACTATTAGTCATATTTTTTATTGTGGTCACTCTATAGTCACTTAATTAAATTAATTGAAACAAATTGTGTTTTTTTTTAATTTTTCTGTAAGCTTTCTAGTTCCTAGTGCAATAGAGTAAGAGTGTATATTATTTCATTTATGATCTTTGTGTTAGTATTTCTACAACAAAGTATTATTATTTTTTATAGGGCCTTGACATTTAATAGTATAGTAAAATCCTCATAAGGTAAGAAAATGATGGGTAGTACACCCATTTTTTAAGTGATACACCTGCTAATAAAAAACCACAGGTGTATGCACTGATATAGAATAAACATATTAAAATATAAAATGATAAAAAGACATGTTAAAGAATACTAAAAGACGTGTTAAGTAGACAAAACAACATATTGAAGCATACTAAAAATGTTTAAATTAATCTCAATATGAGAAAAAATCCAAATGAGCCACTTTATAAAAGTTACTCAGATGACATTAAAAAGATCCGCCTGGCGTATAAAACTGAGTAAACAAATAACTCCATCCGCACTATCACGTAGTAAAAAACGTAGGTCACCTTTAAAATCAAGGGCCAGGCGGATAGGGGCATATTTACGACACTCCACTAAAATGTGGTACACACTAAGGGGAGCATCCCAAAGCTCACACGTTGCACGTTGGAGGTGGATCCCCTCTCAATAATAATCTATGGGTCTCTAATGTGTGTCCGACGCGGAGCCTTGTCACGATGACCTCCTCTCTTCTAGACTTTCGTATAGAAGAGGGCCACCGCGACACACCGTCCCTGATGGACCGCAGATTGTTCTAAGCAGGGTTTGAAGCCCACTGCTCGTGCCAAGTGCGTAAGACCCCACGCCGAACATAACCCTTCAGGTCTAAAAACATGACACTCAAACTAATTTTGGAACAAAACAAATGTTGTGGCAAGCTACCGTTCTTACCCATATCCACATCTTATGTTTCTAAACTTAGTAGCTATGGTGAAAGATCATTTTGAACAACATTTTCTATCGATTCAATTTTCCCTCAGTTAAGGTCCGAGTGGCTGGCGTTCCTAAGCTTGAAGAAATTTTGAGGGAAATCAATTAGGTTGTATTCAAGGTTAAGTATTTAATAATTCAAAGAGTTATAGGTTAAGAAAAAATTGTTAGTTTACTAGCCATACTTTAAGGACATTGATTTTAAACTAATTATCATGGAAGTTAATATAAGTATGTACTTTTGATTATATGCCTGAGGAAGGTGTACAAAAAATGCTGACAGAAGGAGATTAGTTATTATCGGATCATATTAACAAATTTAATGTTATTTTATGTGAACACTCGCCTTATTCGATGCATGATACGCGTTGTACAGGTGTGATCGAAAATATTCCAGCAAAAGCAAAGTTTCTTCAGATAGTTTATTCCACTCACGATAAATAACTCTTTCACAAATGGACACTTTTTCACTACATTTTATGACAACGGCGTTGTTCACATATTTGATCGTTTGAACAGTGCAACATTATCAGAGGTGGCACAATCTATTCTTTCTAACTTATATCCACACTATTTTGAAGTCTTTTTCACAAAGTTCAACAACAGAGGGGGCTGGATTGTGGTGTATTTGCGATCGCATTCAACCGTAGCCTCGACCACGAAGAGTTTGTTTATATAAAAAATGAGGCCGCATTTATGTCAAATGCTGAATTCCGGTAAACTTATCCGTTTTCCAACACATAATGTTTTAACTCCTCCACCTTTTACGTTAAAAGACAAACTTTCGAAAATAACCTCTAGAAATGACGCTTGCGATTCAATTCATCTAGTAGAGAATTGCAGTAACATGAGACATGGGGGCATTAGTAAAACACAAAATCAACAGCACAGCTATGCTAGTGTTACATCAAAACAAGATCTTTGCCAACCAATTATAAACATAGAAACAGTCAAAGTAACAGCACAGACGTTAATCAAACACCACAACAATAACAAAAAACGTACAACACACATAATTAACAATAAAATCAACACTAGTACAACATCTAAACCAATTACACCTTCCTCTTCTTCATTTAATTTAATCACATTTGAGAACATTATGACCAAAACTAATAGTCCCAACATTATAAAACCCAGTAGTATGTTGTACACCAAAACAATCAAATCCTATTTCCAGCTCAGACACAAAGAAGCCTTAATAAATAATTATAATACGCAAAATTTTGCTTCCGACACACATAGTACAGAATCCATAAAACAAGTTGACTTTGACTTCTTGTTACTTGCCGAGCAAAAAAACCAACACATTTTGCAACGTTGACCCAGCCTTGATCACCGAGGATGCAACTATAACAAATCAAAGTAAAGATTTTATCTTACCCAAAACACACTCACCACATCAAAATACCTCTAATAATAATATCCTGTCGGAGTTTTCTTCTAGACAATTACCCGCAGGTAGGAAAAACCGAAACCATTTCGACAAAAATGTCATCATTCAAACATTTAATCGATTGCTATGGGTCTTGTGCTGGCGGAAAGATGCCCGAAATGACGAAGAACAGTGCTTTATTTAAAGAGTTGGGTTGGAAACAAACTCCAAAAAATAAAAAAATCGATTTTAACTTTGATAAGTAGATATCTAAAGGAAAAGAAAAAAAATATTCCTCAAGCGATTCCCATTAATAAAGAAAACTGAATAGGTTCTGACCCTAATTTAAATGACAAATCGTCTTCCACCGAACAATTACAAAACGGCATTGTCGTCCTAAATTATAATAGTAGTATTAAAGGTGATCGTAGCCTATACCGCACCGATTTACCACCAATTGGAATTTAATTTTCGTCACAAGAAGACATTGATTCCCTTTTAAAATTGACTCGGGAAATAAATTGTGGGCAGGATAATAAGAACGAAGCTTCAGATAGAAACGTTTCGGAAAACTTTCCAGAAAAAGTATTTACTTTAGCTAATACATGCTCACTGGGTTTATTTTTTTTTTATTTTTTTTTTAAAGGTGGAAAATTTCACGTGAGTTATTACGCCACTACATCAAACAAGAACTTAGAGATGTTGTTTCAATAAATACTGGGTTATCTTTCGGAGAGTTAAAAAATAGAAATTCCAAGAGTGTTATCTATGTGCGTTGCAGTGTTAACCATATTAATTGCCTAAGACAACGTTTCAGGATAGACATAGAGAAGGGAAAATAAACTGTTAAATTAAACATACTTTCTGCGCAAACTAATCCCATTTGTTATAACGATTTAAACGAAAATCAAACGATCGATCCAAAACTAAAAAACTATCCAAATTATGAAGGAACGTTTTCAATTTCTATACAGGTTGTTGGGAAGATGCCTAATCACACTATACGGAACGAAATTGAGAAAGAAATGCTAGCGACTCTAAATATCTGTGTTTTGATATTTAAACACATCCGCAGACAAAACAATCTGGAATTGTAATGCGTATGCAAAGTGCAAGCACTCTCAATTTAATAAAGGCTGCAAAATATTCCGGTTTGATATTTTCTTTTCGACTTCTTTTGCTACATTACATGCTCACAGCAAGGAACCTGTTTCTCAGAAGCATGATTCAGATAACCGAATATTTACTCAACTGAGAGGAAAAAAACGTAAAGCCGCCCAAGACAAACTATTAACACAAACCCCCAATTCTTATTACATAAAAAAAACTAAAAAAGCCGATGAAACCATAGTTTTAAAGTGACACCTTCAGGACATTAAGTCACTCGCCGTTCTTCAAAAAGCTCGTTCGGAAGCTATGGCGCAAAACGATCTAGATAAAAACGATTTTACTGATTTACGCTTGCAGTATTTGATCCAAAAACCTACAGACAAGTATATTCAACATGTTCAAAGCCCTTTTGGCTTTTACTTGTTTAGTAAAACACAATAAAAGTGGCCAGTGAGCATGTACTGAGTGAATCTGTTATATCTGTTGCTACTGGTTCTACCGTTAAAAAACCTAATGACGAACAATGTAAAAGAATATTGTATTATGCCGGTGTAATACGAGTTAAGAGTTACATATTACCGATTCTTGAATGCGTCTTAAGTTGTCACGATAAACATAGTATTTCAATGTTTCTTCTTTCTTTTCGTAAATTTCTTCAAGGTAATAATAGAAAATGGCCATTTTTTCATTTAGTTGTAGACTGGAGCTAGGCTCTCATTATCGCTGTCATAGAAAGTTGGAATAAAACTAGTTTGTTAAATTATCTAAATGTGTGTTTTGACGTGACTACTGGTACTTTTCCTGGTAGAACCTCCATTAAAGACTTAATAACAGTTCATACATGTTGTGCTCACTTCATGAAAATTATTTCAGTATCATTTTAATCACCAGTAAAAAGATTTTAAAAATTCACAATTGAGGAAATCGGTGCTATTCTTTTGTGTAAAACGTTCGCCAACTTTTCGAATCAATGTAGGAACTTTTTCGTTGTACTAGTGTCGGAGTATGTTACTCAATAAGTAATTGATGCTTTAAATTCTTTTTCTAGTGACTCGCCCATTATTAACGACAAAGCCGAAACAAATGTTGATGACCTAGACCTTAATCATGAAGAAACTGGTACTATATATAAGGATAGTCCATTTTATAAGTATTTTTTATCTATATATAAGGAAGTCATCCAATCATCCAGCGCCGTTGAAGGTTATATGCCTCATACAAATGAGTTCAGGTGTTATGAATTTGCTGAATATTTTTTAACAAGTTTAGTACCTTCGCGCCGTTTTGGACAGGCATAATGCTGAGCACTTGCACTAAATATGACAACACTGATCGAGTCAGCATTGCACCCGTGGAGAATTGATTCAAACAAGTAAAAGTAGATTTATAAGGCAGCAGAACTAATTTAAAACCAGGTAGATTTGTTTGGATTTTGAAAGATAGAATGGAGGGTGTATGTAAAGCCATACGCCTTAACATTCCTAAAAAACCAAAGAAGAACAAAGTAAGAAAGGATGAGGTCAACTATCCACTAACCGAGGATGAGAATGCGGATGATCCATTCCTGGAAGAATCTTGGAAAAGGAGGACAGTTCAAAACACGTATTTTGATTGTTTATTTCTGAAGTCGAAAATTCCAGGCAAGTACATTAAAAATAACCTCCACGCAAAAAATTGAAGAAAATACTAGCGCGAACTCAAACACAGATTCATTACTATTTAATAAGACATCCCATAGTATTTTTCAAATTATTTCAACAGTTGCATAGAACCTTCATCTACTGCACCTGAAGATCCCAATGAAACTAGTAGTCCAGCCATAAAGTACGAACAAAGTCCTGCTAAATTGGTTTTAAATTGTGGTTCAACTATTTGACAGGAACATAACTCTTTTTCATTCTAGTTCCCATCGATAGAAATATCCTCTGATGAAGGATCAGCCAATGATCTATTTTTTCTGAATTCACGCGACATCGAAACGCCCACTTATTCACATTCAAAATCTAACAACAATGGTATATTATTATCTATATCATATTACTCTTGTTTCATTGAAAATTTCAAGCATATTTTTGGAATTTTTAACCTTATACTAGATACAAGACGTATTGCCGTTAAGGTTTTTAATACATCTTATGTAAATTTAATGGTCTCTTTATGGATATGCTCGACTTTGATAGATGCGTGCGCAGCTATGTTCAACAAAGAAAGCAATAGAAATGACGTCTTAATTTTTGATTGGGCTACCAGTTTCAACCACGTGGTAATAAAAATAAATTTACGTCCAAAACACTTACTTTGCTCCATTTCACTTTTGAACTAGGTTTGGCTTTTGTTGCGTTAAGGTAAGCGCCCACTGGGCCGGTACCGCACGGACCGCACGGTCGGAACGGAAAGTACAACTAATTCGTAGCAGTATTTGTTACCCAGATGCGCCCACTACGTCGGTACCACCGGCAACGGACTCTCCGCCGTTCCGCCATTCGACAAAAAGTCCGGGCGATGGAATTAAAATCAAGTGCGGTCCGTGCGTGCCGGTGACGTCATGCACCTGTCCGGACCACCGTCTCCGCCATTCCAGGCATTACTGTGTCCTCAACATTGTGAGTGTGTCTCGCACCGCAACACGTCATGGATGTAGCAAAGCTAATTACGTTGGTGCAAAATTATCCCGAGTTGTATAATCTACGGCATCC
>CABFWB010009719.1:0-11850 GCA_902151455.1 Timema bartmani | reverse complement strand
TTGTCGGGGCTACGGTTGAATGCGATCGAAGTTGCGAATGCGATCGCAAACACACCGCAATCTGGTCCACTCTGTTGTTGAGTATAGTGTGGAAAAAATTGGAAATAATTAACAGCGCTACCGTTGATAATGTTTTTCTGTTCAAACTGTCAAAGATGTGAACAACACCATTGTCATAAAATGTGGTGAAAAAGTGTCCATCAGTGAAAGAGTTAGCATCGTGAGTGGAATAAATTATTTGAAGAAACTTTGATAGTGCCGGAACCTTTTCGTTCATACCTACGCAACATATATCTTGCATTGAATAAGGCGACTGTTCAGCTAAGATATCCCTAAATTTGTTAAATTGATCCGAAAGTAACCAATCTCCTTCCATCAGAACTCTTTGCAACTCTCCTTCTGGCAAATAGTCAAAAGTACCAACAGTATTAACTCTCATGGTAAATTATTTAGAATGAAAGTGTTAAAAATATGAAATATAATAATTTATAAAAATAATTGGTTTTCTTACAAAAACTCTTTGAACAATTTAATACTTAAACTTGAATCCCACCTAGATACTATCTCAGTATTTCTTCGAACAGAGCAACTCCAGCAATTCAAACCCGAACTGGGGGAAAAATTATTAATAGTAGAGTGTGCTCGAAAAACGTCAGTAAAACTGTTAATAACTAACATAAATATTGATAGGGAGGAGGGGAAGAATAACTGCGTGCCCAAAAACATTATTGTTCCTAATTTTGTTAAAAACTATGATGGTCAAGTTTCCATCCTAGCCACATAACTAAATACTAGAACAATGTTATGAAACATTATAAAAAGTAAACAACAATTGAGTGTAAAATGCCCCACCAACCAATTTAATTATTATTTAAGTAGAATTAGTAATTTTGATTTTGTTTATAGGTTTTTGGTCAAGCTTTTTCCCTGCACTTTCACACAAAAAAAGCACTTAAATTAATACCTGATTAAACACTGGAAATTAAAAGCACAATATGAAATACCAATAATTAACTTGAACTTTTATCATTTTTATGTGGGTACATTTCCTCTCAATGGTATTGTATTAGCTCTACTCCATAGGTCCAAGAACGATGCATAAAATAATTTATTTAAGAGTGCAATTTTTTACTTTGTATTATGATAATTTATGTATTGCTATTTTTCTTAAAACTCGGTATATAAAAGCATATGATTAATGAATTCAATTTGGAATTTATAAAGCTTAAATTAACATAATAAAAGTAATGTTTATATATTCTTTAAGATACTCAAAAATATTACGATTGAAGGTTGTACCTTTATTAACCATGGAACAAAAATTCTTATACTTCGCGAATAAAATATTTAAATAATATGTTATTACTGTATTATCGGTAGGCCTACTTTAGATTCTCTAAATGAGTCAAGCTTACCGCCTAGCGTCTAAGAGGCCAGATTTTGAGCCTGTGTTATGCTTGGAGAAAACTTTATTATTTGACTGCTGCTAAGTAATATTACGTGTAAACAGTATTTTTTTTATGAACAGCGTCTTACTACACGCTCGGGTTATACGTCTCGGATTAATTTAATTAGGTGTCCAAATCTTGTACAAGAGACCTGTTTTAAAACCCGTGGATAACACCTATAGTTATTTAAAATAAAATGGAGTTATATCGTTGACAAATTCCCAACTATATTGGTCTTGTACCAACATCTTTAGACGATCAAATTGTTGTTTAATTTTAAAGGCATTTAAAAAAAAAAATTTGTACGTGTTTGCAATTTGTTTAAAAAAATGGAATATTATTTAAACAGTGAAATTTTGACACACATTATTTGGAAAACAAAGACATTAGGATATAAGCAAAAGCGAGCAAGTGCAATAGAAAAGTCGTTTCAGTCTGGCAAGGAATCTTTGTAAATATTCGTATTTAAAATACTAAGTTGTGCACTGGCATAGTATCCGATCCCTGATACTTAACCTTATAGTGCTTTGATATCTATTCATCACAAAATCTTAATTGAAATACACATACATTCGAAACGATCCAAGAGAGCTTCAATATATTTTAATATCGTATTTAACAGTTAAATCCCCCGTTTCGGTGGTCGAATAGGTTAAGGCATTACAAAATATATTTAATTGACAATTACAAGGAGATCGGAGGTCGATTCCCCGGTGGATGTAATGAGAGTATTTCCCCATAGATGGGCTACCACTCTCCCTCCTTGCAAGTGTGGGTACACTACCTCTAAATTATTTCCTCTCCCTAACCCACTAGATGACTTATTAATGTGTATAGCCCGAATGGTGAGACATACCGAAAAGGACCATTCAAATCTAAATGTTTTATTTTACTAGATTGAAAAGTAATTGCAACAAAATATAAGCTACTACATACCTTTATTGAAAAGTTACACACACACCAAATTCTGAAAATAGAATTTTATTATTAGACAGAAGCCAAACAATATTACTTAAAACGGGCTTGTTGCATGGATGATGTAAGTTCAAAGTCAAATATCTCAAAATTTCCAAAGGATCCAGGTTCCACGACTATGTAAGGTTGTTGTAGGTACCTAATACTACCTTCACCACCAAGTGTTCTCATGCCGCCATTTCAAAACTTTGTGATCTTAAATTGAGGTTATGGTTTCAAAATATCGCATTTTCTTTAACTTTGCGCAAGAACCACATTTTAATACAGAAGATTAAAAAAAAATTACCAATTTGTATGATTAATCACATTAAACATGATTTTTAAAGGCCTTGATCAATTAATTACTTAGTTTTAATAAAATAATATTTGGTTATAATTACTTTGGCATTATTCTTTTTGTGTGTCGGTATCTATGATGTATTTTAGAACCATATCTGCTCTCGTGCGCTATCTATGATTCTTTTTAGAACCATATTCTATTGTTGGTTCTATTAATTTTTCTAATGTTGGATGAAAACGCTTAGTGTATTGTGGATATGGAGATTTTCAGCCCGTTGTCCAAGCGGGGCTATAAACAACTAAACATAAAATTTAACCAAAGTATTATCCAGAATAATGTGATATGTGAATAAGAGAGCTATCTATTAAATGTTAGAATTATTATGCTAAACACTTGCATTGATCTCTATAATATTAGGGATCAATGAAGAATTATTTGTTAACTAATGTTGTTGTGAAACTTCAAAATTACCTCATAGTCCTCTAGTAGGTTATAGTCTTGGGTAAGTAAAAAAAATATTTTCACCAAATTGAGTTTTATCTCTTAATTCTTTATAGGCATAATGTCTAACATATTAAGTAATAGGTGTTTATAAAAATTATATATTGCTTTCAATGAGAATTGCTAACTGATTTGATCAAATAAAGGCCTATTGTTTATGATTAGTTCCCTGGCTTATTGAGAACTGAGGGCGCTTTTTTTTTTTTTACCTCACAAATTATGAGAAATTTGATGTGTTATTTAACAGAGGATGTTTGTGCATAGTGAGGATGGGGAAACCATCTAGAACCACATTCTCTTATTTAGGCCCTTACTGGAATATATATCACATGATTATTTATACCTTCTGCTTGTGTGGACAAAATTGGGATAGCTTTGAGAATGTAATATTATTAAGGACAATATGAATATTCTACAAAGGGGAATATTTATAAGACTTTATAATCATCGTGGAACCCCTCCAGCTTGCTGTTTTGGCAAACAAGCTCTCTCCAACATTGTTGGTCCAGTATAATTACGCCTTCTGAAACCACTTTCCTCCAAATCTTTCCTCTGTATCTTCCTTTATTCTATTCCACCCACCTCCTGGGTCGTCCAACTGGTCTCCTGCCCCATACATACCCGTGATGAGTATGTGTTTTAGATTCTTTTCACATGGCCTAACCATCCGAGTCTTAGTGACATAACCCTTCCTCCATTGATTCCTTCACTCCTAACTCTTTTCTTACATCCTCGTTCTTAACTCTTATCTTGTTTTCTGCAGGAGGCGTTTTAAAAATGTCATTTCCCTACTTGCAGCTTACTCAGCTCTTATTTACTGTCCACATCTCTAAACTGTACATAATAATGGGGACAAGGGACAGCTTATATAGACTCAACTTGTCTCTCCCTGACACTTTCTGGTCCCACATCACCTGTTGTGTCAAGTTAAAAATTTTGACCCGTTGGTCACTCTTTCGAGTACTTTCTGCTTTATGATACTCTTAAAGGAGACCACACTACCCGGGTATTTGAACTCTTAAATATTTTCCAGCTGTATCTTTCCATACATATGCAGCTGTTGGAGTTGAGGGCTACTTTTAAGTTACTCATTTTCAAGGTAACTGTCTTTGTTTAACTCACATTCATCTTATACTTTTTGAACTTATCCAGTAGTTCCCGTATTTCTCCCTCATTATGTCCCCAAATCACCATGTCATCTGCATATACCAGGGCATTTAGGTCTCCGTTCGCCTTTCTTTTTATGTCTTTTATTACTTTAGTAGGTACAGCATCCATGACGGTCCCCTTTGGTCTCAAAACATTCTGACCTGCATTCTCCAATCAGTACACAGCTCAGGCACATTTTATACAACATTTTAACTTTGCCAATCAAATTTCCTCTAACTCCCAGTTTCTCTAAACTCTTCAAAAAGACTGTTCTGAGGACAGTGCCAAACACTTTTCCAGGTCCAAAAACTTTCTTATTAGGTCCTTCCTTCTCTCCCAATACTTCTAGATAATTATCCTTAAAGCAAATATCATGTCTGATCTGGGTATTTTCAAAAGAATATCATCTAACAACACTTTTGTTAGAACTATATTAACTTAGATAAATTTAAAATCAAATTTAAAATTGTTTTTAAAATCACTTATTTTACATTTTTTTTTAGAAAGGGAAAAGCAGGAAAATTTTATAAAAGTTTAAGGTAAATCCATGGTTTGAAACTTGGCAACACTGAAGTGAGCATGTTAATCTTTATTTAAAGTAGTGTTGAAGAAGAGCTTAATACATTTATTTAAACCTAAAAATTGATTGTTTTCCTTTATCATAAGAAAATTGTACATAAATAGGAAATAATGAGCTAAATCCTTAATTTTTATATCAATTTCTTTCATACTATTCAGTTTGGTCATCATATGTCATGAATAAACCGTTTATGGATAGGCCTAAATAATCAGTTAAACCTGAAGAAAAATTATTAATACCCACTAAAATACCGGTCCTGGGTAAATACGGTGGTTATTTAATATTCACTCACAAAAATAAATATCTGGATAATTTACATCACTGGGTCTGACAGTTAAAATGCTATTTTATTGTACATTGAACACAAACTCTTATTTTTTTTATAGGGTAAGAGATGTAGGAGATGTAGATGTTCCTCCAATACCTCCACAACTGTTACAGACTTAACTCAACCGATCTGTTTTCCTCTTCATCTAATTGCCATCATTCTAACATTTGGGGCTGAACGGAATTTAATTGCTTGCATTATCATTGCATTGTCAACCTCTTCATACAAATCAGAATAAAGCACAATATTATACAAGTTGTCAATCTTGCCATCATGGATCCGTCGGGCAGACCATCTATGCAGCTAACATCCCCATCCATGTCGGGATCAAAAACACTTTTATGTATGATTAAAGTCTTGCCATCTCATATGAAGCTTAATATTGAGAATAAGAATATGGAAAACTGCTTTTAGTCCACACATCATTGGACAATGGATAATCATAAACCATTTAAACTGTTAGTAGAACAAATGTATACAAAGTTCACTTTTTAAAAATTTTGTATTGTTCTAGATCCTGTTCAGATGAATCCAAGTAGGCCTAAAGCTTGGGAGGTTAAAAAATGTTACTATATATACTTACTATGAGCAGAAGGGACGGATATGTAAGAACAATTTTAAAAGTGGAGGAAAGCTGGGCTAGATGCACGATAAAAGGGGAAGTAATTTTGTTCTTTTATCAGCCCTCACATCCCACCTTAACAAAAATGTGAATTCTATCTTTAGAATTCTAGAGCTTGGTCCTGACAACCAAACTAAATAAAATATAAATTTTATCTTAATAACTCTAGATCTTGACCTTGGAAACCATTTTCATATTCTATGGAGTGTATAACCCGAATGGGTAGTAAGGCGCGGTGCTAAAAAATATCCTTTGACAAATTTTAATCCATATTGGCCTTTGTATTAACATAAAAAGTATCAAGTTACCTAATTAAAAAAACTGAATTTTCATTAAAACAATTGTTTGTTATCACTGTTAATGAGGACTCATCCTCAGAAATTTTCTGAACATAAGACGCTTATAGAAGCTATTTGAAGATTTTATAATAGATTTATAAATTCCCCTATCAACAATCATTGTGATGATGACATAAAAATGATAAAAAATGACTTCAAATTTACAAAAAATTACATATAAAATTGAACATAAACTCATAATTAATGCACATGACTAAATCAATCTTGCATTTTACAAATGAAAACTAGAATATACATACATTGGCCTACATACCTAATTAATCACGCCGTTCCCTTACAAGGTTGGCAAAAAACTGTGTCACTGTTTTGCCACAAACATTAATTCTTAGATATCTCATTCTAACCACATTCACTTCGCCTTTGTGTTTCTCCTGCTTCACATCCAAACAACAGGGTTGGCATTAACACACTTTTATACACTGCCATCTTTGCCTCTTTCGATACTTCTTCATTCTTTGAAATAGTCCACATACATCCAACTACTCTTTGAGATGCATTCACACATCTTTAGATTTAACCATCTATCTTTACATTTTTACAAAACATTCTACTCAGATACACAAAATCATTCACTTTTTCTAAAATTTACCATTTACACTAAGCTGACAATCATTTCCTGATTCATCATTATCAAAAACTATCACCTTAGAATTGGAGACATTTATACAAAGACCCATTCTGATTGTCACCACATTCAAATGATTTAATGCATTCTGCAATTCACTTTCATTCTCAGGTCCATTAATATGGCGTCATCTGCATATAGAAGCACTCTCACATTCACATTGTCCATTAGCACACAAACCGCATCCTCGCACAAATTCATCATACACTTATATATGAATATCATCATAAGTATGATGTAATCTTAGATGTATTATTATCTAAAAGAAATAACACACACTGCCAACGATTTTCTTCTAGGCTCTACTAAACTAAATTATTTAGTTTTAATTATGATATCCACAAAATGACACATATGGTTAATAAGTCCTCACAATAGAGGGTTCTCTAATCTATTCTTATTTAATCTTGCTTATCTTCTATTTCAAAACCAAAACTTCCATCATCGTCCTTGCTTTTTTGTAAATAATTCTGTAAAAAGGAGGCATACTTTGAAAGGGATTACTTTTAGTTTGGCAGGGGACTTGTTTTGGTTTGAGGCTGTGAGAATTTGATTAATTAATTAATGGATCCACCTTATTTTTAGGAGGAGCCAAACAATAGTATGGGCGGTATGCAAGAACGTTAGTGAATACCTAGTGGACCACAGTTTCACACCAACTTTACTTTCCATAGTTTAGTTGATCCATAGAACTTTGACAACTCTCCAGTTCTAAGAGTTGCTGACAATTATTTTAGATTTTGCCTGATTCATACAAATACGGTTTGGGCTTTATCTCCATACTCAGCGCCCAAATTCCCAATAACCAACCAAAAAACCT
Organism: Timema bartmani; assembly: GCA_902151455.1. NCBI lineage: Eukaryota > Metazoa > Arthropoda > Insecta > Phasmatodea > Timematidae > Timema > Timema bartmani. The sequence continues at coordinate 4,163 of CABFWB010009719.1, read as the reverse complement.
CCGACGATCATCCCAAAGGAACAGACCCTGTCATCCGCCTCGGTGGCGTAGTTTGCTAATGCACTAGTTTTGTGTTAAGTTAGACTGCCGAGGACGGGGAGATCAAGGTTCAAATCTCGCTCGGGTGAACTGGGGGTGGTTTTCCCTAAATGATTTTCCACTCTCCTTCCACGCAAATGCGGGTTCACTTCCTATATATTCAACCTTCCCAATTACTAACCCAATTGTATAATTAGTACTTAAGAGTATAACCCAAAGGGTTAGTAAGGCGCGTTGATATGTAAAAAAAAAGCCCTGCACATATAACCAAAGTGAAATGAACAGCCTCGCAACAAACCACTTCTCCAAGTGGCAACAGAAGACAACACAAAACCTGTAATCAAGGCTAACTGTGAAATACCAATATGGAACTCAAATACAGTGTTAGAGAAAACCCTCTGTGCTTCTCCCAAGTTTAAACACCCACATACACAGCATGAATTCTCCACCACAGTGAGACACATGAGAGAAGCACACCGAGCACTTTATTTAAGCTACTTTGAAATCTCTTCTCTTGAATGGTACTGCCAGTCCAGCCAATTTGAATGTAATCATTCCATTTCTTCATTGACCAACTGTTGTAGCTGCTTTCAATGATATTATACGTAAGATCAGTAAGCTCCTAAGCATCCTCACGTTTGATGGCAGTGATGGCATAGAGGCCAGAATAAATAAGGAAAAGTTTCTTTACCGTCCGCCCCCAGAAGTTTGAAATGAGAATTTACAGCACCGTAATCTACAATTGCTCCCAACTTGTATGCCACTCCCTCAGCTAGTCAGATAGTCTAGCTACTCTCTCAGTGGATGCAAAGATTATACGCTTCAAGGAATCAGCACTGCAGTTAACTTCTGCCTGGAATTGTCTGTTGACCTGGGCTTCAGAATCTCTCATGTGGTTAAGTTGGGTGTCTACCATACCCCTCAACTCTACTTGGAAATCCTGCAGCGTCATTCACCAACTCCTGGAGCTGTGCTGCAGCAGCGACACTAACCTTTTTGAATTCCTTAAGTCTTATTTCCACCAATTCCTTTAGTTTCAGAGAACTACCCTGAAGCTTCTGTAAAGCAATTGCACTAGCCCCTTGTGCCTCTTGTTGATTCATTTGTAACTCCGAGTTGTTGCATTGCCGCGGCATTAGCCTCCTGTGACTTATGTGCCTCCTGTTGGCTCAAGTAAACCTGGGATAACTGTTGGAAAACTCCCTGAAGCATTTCCATTATGCCCTGCATACATATAGCCTGCTCCGATATCTGCACCTGTGTAGCCTCCTCACTGATCATATACACAGCGACTCCCAACACCATGTTATTCACTCTGTGGTCAATCTGGGCAAAAACCTTAGAACTCCCCCCCTCCATTCGGCAAAGTGAACGTTCCGAAGGCACCACGTTGGGCGCCACTCTGTAATACCCAAACCCCTCAAAATAATAATTTAAGTACAAATATTTGGTTGGCTAGCTAAAATTTTGGCAAACATTTTTAGACTCTTTAAGAGTAGTTTTCCCATCTCAGGACTCGCTCTAAACAGATGCCCGGTCTTTATGGAGGAACAGAACAAAACAGACCAAATCCTAAATTTGTAGAAATAAATAACCCTTTATATTTAAAAAAAAACAGTTTTTTAATCGCTTTATGCGATCTGAAAGACCAAATACAAGTGCAATATGCCAGACAACAATGGACAAGGGCTATTATTGTCCCCATGCAAACAACATCAACATTATAATTTAGGAATTATAACCTTTTATATTACAAAGAAAAGTATTATAGTTATTGTAACCGCCTTACCCGGTCTGAAGGACCGAATACAATTGCTATATGCCACACAACAATGAACATGTGCTATTAGTTATTACTATCCCCATACACCCAACATCAACAATATAATAGAATTGTTATAACCCTTTATATTAAAAAGAAAAGTATTATAGTTATTGTAATAGCCTTACCTGGTCCGAAAGACCCAGTACAAGTGCACCAAGACACACAACAATCAGTAAGAAAAATTATTACATTCAAAAACAATATTATAACAAAAGGATAACAATTATAACATCTTTACCCAGTCTGAAGGACCCTGTACCAGTACACCAGACATCAGCAATACAAAATGAATTGTTACTTTAGCAGGTCACACCAACAGCAAGACCAAAGACTATAACTTGGTACACTGAGGTAATAGGTCACCTAAGCTCTCCTTTTTCTCAGACCGGATCAAGCACCTTCCCGAGACTTTTAGGCAACCATATGATTGTTTAGTCATCAATGTAGGACAAATAAATTCCTTTTCTAGTATCACCCAATCTCTTTCCCAGCTAACCAGTTCTACAAAATTTATCATCACAGGGATGGAAATGTATACAAGTGTAGCCTTGGCCGTTAAAAAATAAAAACTCCCATCTCATGTACGATACAATCAGCATGCATGCTCGATCCCCATGCTAAACACAATACTTCACAATTGTAGAATTTTACACAGTCTCACACCAACTTTCATAGAATTTTGAGAACTCACCAGTTCTAAAAGTTGCAGACAATAATTTTCTGTAGATATTGCCTGATTTAGATGAATACAGATTGTGACTTTATCGCCATACTCACTGCCCAAACTCGCAATAACCAACAAACAAAAAAAAATCCTCCGACAATCATCCCGAAGGAACAGGCCTTGCACACACAACCAAATTGAAATGAACAGCCTCGCAACAAACTACTCCTTTAAACAGCAACGGTAGACAACACAAAACTCATAATCAAGGCTAACCATGAAATACCAATATGGAAGCCATATAAAGTGCTACAAGATGTGAGAATTTGATTGATTGATTGATTGATTTATAAGTTAGTTAATGGATCCATGATATTTTTAGGAGGAGCCAAACAATAGAATGGGTGATATACAAGAATGTTAGTGAATGCTTAGTGGACTGATAGTGTGATCCCAAGCACACTATCGGTCCACCCTTTAACCTATGATGATGCAAACAAAACCCCACTAGTGTCCACTTGACATCCACTTAGTTAAGTTCTTGCATACGGCCCTATGACTTACCTGTATCTATCTTTGTTTGGTCAAAATTAGGCTCTTCACTTTTAAAACTGTTTGCAAATATGGGTATGAGCCGATTCAAATGCTCCACAAGGCCATCTAGTTTTTTAAGTTCTGATTTAATCAACACATCACTGCAACTGTTTTAACTCTATGAATTCCAAATACCTTTAAAATATTTCAGATAATTCTTGATGCTCATAGAGAAAATAAAGCTCTAACCTCCTTCCAACAGTATATTCAAAGCCATTTGATTTATATATTTAGAGTTCAAAAATTAATTATTTCATTTTGCTATACTTAATAAAATCAACAACAAACAAAACAGAATTTAATTATTTTGAATATAACTTTAAATGTATTCGATGTAGCCTATTTCATTAATCTTGAATATTAATTTTTTAGTGTATATCCAATGTATTCAATATTTAGGTCTCTCTTACACACACACACACACACACACACACACACACATACACATACACATACACATACACATACACACACGTACCCGTACACACACGTACCCGTACACAAACACATTCTCTCTTCTTTCCCTTTTTCATCAACTTTGGTTTCCCTCTCTCATGTTCCCTTTCTCTCCACATTGGTATTTCCCTTTTTATCCTTTCTCTCCCCCTCTATCCTCTATATTATTTATTTCTCCCCCTTTATCATCTTTTCTCTTCCTCCAGCTCTATCCTCTTTCCCCCCACTGGCCTCTCTCTATAAGCTTTTATCCCCCACCTATCGCTTCTCTCCCCCATTGCTCCTCCTACCCCATTTTTTTATACTCTCACTAAATAGGTTTTAAAGAGATTTAATTAAACTTGCTAAATCTATATATAACTCAAAGACCTTTATTTTGTATTTGTATGTCCTTAAGACTAGGTTAATTGTGGCCACAATTGCAAACTAATTTAGTTTTAAATTAATCTTTCTTTCAAGGCTCCAAAACAAGTCACATTTTCTAACTATAAAAATTAACTGGTTGCCAAATAAATAAATGGTACGGCACACCGCACAGACTTTCTCTCTCTTTCTATAAACTCGTAAGATTTCTGAACGGAATAA